>VWYK01029069.1:3991-17068 GCA_013399775.1 Semnornis frantzii | reverse complement strand
GGGGGGAGAATTATTTGCTCCCAGTTCAAGAGGGACAGGGATCTACTGGAGTGAGTGTAAGGGATGGCTACAAGGATGCTGAAGGGACTGGAGCACTGTCTGAGGAGAGGTTGAGTGTTCTGGGGCTGCTTAGTCTGCAGAGGAGAAGGCTGAGAGGGGGTCTGAGCAATGTCTGTCAATAGCTGAGGGACCAGGAAGGAAGGCACAGGGACAGCCTCTGCTCACTTGTGCCCTGCCATAGGACAAGGGGCAAAGGATGGAAACTGCAGCACAGGAAGTTCCACCTCAACCTGAGGAAGAATTTCTTGAGTGTAAGGGCGAGAGAGCCCTGGCACAGGCTGGCCAGAGAGGGTGTGGAGGCTCCTTCTCTGGAGCCTTTCCAGCCCTGTCTGGATGTGTTTCTGTGTGACCTGCACTAGATTCGATGGCTCTGCTCTGGAAGGTTGGACTGGAAGATCTGCAGAGGTCCCTTCCAACCCCTAACATCCTGTCACCCTAAGAAATGTTTCTGCACACAGGAATTCCTTGTCCTGTGGCCTCCCTCATGACATCTGTGTGCTCATGCAGGCTGTTTCATTGCACTCCATAAATCCTCACACTTCATCCTAGCAGCTACAAGAGGGTTTGCCCCAGATAGTCTTCCTGAGGTTTGTGTTTCGTATCCTCAGTGAAAAGTGGAGAAAAGTTAACAGGCAAGAAATTACCTCCTCAGCTGCTGAGTTCAGGTCCTGTCCATGTGTCAGCCTGTTTTGTTAGAGATGGGGAGCAGCTCACTGAGCTTACTGCAAATTCCTGGGGGTCAACCTAAACATCACTTGGGGCCAGGTGGTTTTGTCCAGCAGCCCTCCATTATGTCCCATGTAGCCAGATGGCTAAAATGTGCAAGCACAAACTTCCATCAGAGGTGGTAGAGGTTTTCCGGTGGCCTTGTTAACCCTTTTGTGCTCAGTATTACCTTTCTGGGGGTGCAAGAGGCAATTCCCCAAAACAGCTGCACAGACACTTCTCCCAGCTAAGCAGGGGGGAGGCAGTGGGGAAAATCATCTCTTACAGCCAGCCCCTGGCTGAGGAGTTCATTCTGCCTGTGTTGAAGGCCATATGGGGAACTGTCTGCTGCTGGGGCAGCACCATCCCATCCTGAGGGCATTTCAGGGCTACCTGCTGACCCTCAGGCTCTCCTGCTGTGCTGTGCCAAGGAACGCTCAGCCCTTACCATCTCATAGGCCAGCCCCAGGGTTGTTGCCCCTGAGTACGGAACACTGCCAGCTTCTTCAGTGCTTCCCACTGAAGTTTATCACTAACACAGGGCTTCTCCAGTTCCCTGGCTTCTCTGATAAAACCAGGATGTGGGCACTCTGCCTGCTGCCCGCCTCTGATGGAGTCACACTTAACAGGTGGTCATTCTTCGCAGGCGGGTGGGCATGGGGAGACCTCAGTACCAGCTCGTGTAGTTGTCTCTTGCAGCTACTGGGGACTGGCAGGTTACTGAGCCCAGACCTGACATCCTGAGTCCAGCACTGAGCAAATACATTGAGCACACAGCTATGGCCAAGCACCAGTGACAGGCTTACTCCACCCAAAAGCCAGAGAAGAACTACTCATTTTTTTTTTCCCTATTTTATGATTATCTTCTCTACAATAGATTAAATATGAAGAGGACTTGCAGGTATGAGAGAATCTGCATCCCAAGGGACAGGAGGCATAGCTTCTTCAGCAGTAACTTTGGCCCCATGTGGTCGCACAGCTAGAGACTGCTGAGCAGCTGGCAGGGCTGGTTTCTGCAAAGTCAAGATGCCTGCTTTGGACACAGTCACAGCTGATGACTTTCATGGTGCTGCCTTCTTTGCACACATAGCTTTCCACAGGAGACAATCTCTCTTCTGCCTGCCCCACTATTCCCACCCTACCTGCATTGCCAAATGCAAGTCTCCTTTGGTTTCTGACACCTCTGTAGGTTGAATCTGCTATATCCTGCAGTCTCTATGTTGGCCAAGCAGTTTCATTCTTTATCTTCAAGGACTTACCCTTCAGTTATCTCACCTCTAGCTGCTCTTCCCAAGGCTCCTGGAACTGCCTGCTCCAGTGGTTCTGCATTTGAAGGCAGGACTGCAAACTCTCCTTCCCAGCAAGTGAAAGCTGTGTAGCTTTGTGTAGCTGGCAAAAGGAAGCTGGCAAGGAAGCAGAGCTCTGCTTTTGACAGGGCTTAGTAGCACAACTCTGCCAACCTTCAGTGGTAGCAAAACAGAACCAATGTCACATGCAGCTGCAGAAGACAGACCTAGCTAAGCCCAACTAGCCTAGCAAGGTGGAGGGGAAAGAAAGGGAGGAACTGCACCCCCCTCGCCCTCCCACCCTGCAAAGATTCCCAGGAACTCAGGGCAGAAAGCAAGCAGTAGAAGACAGCTGCAGAAATGCCTGTCTCAGCAGCATGCTGGAGAAGGTGCAGCCCAGAAGGGTTGTGCTGGAGCACTGCATCATCTTCAGCACAGTGCAGCCAAGGAGAACAGGGTCAGCACAAAACTATGGGATACAGTAACATGCCAGGGCCAAGGTGCAGCAAGAATGGGGCTTTTCCAGCTAGACCTGGCCTGGCCAGACACTGTGGAGATGCTGCTGTAGAGTAACTGCAATACCCTGCCACTGATCACAGGTGGCCCAGGGCAAAGCAAGAGGGCTGCAGGGGCTGTCCTCAGCAGTGGTAAGCTGTGGCTGAGGAGGAAAACATTGCTTACACACTTCTCTGAAACTAACTGGCAAGGTAACTGCACGCTGGGGAACGCTGAGCTGAGTGCAGCACGGGAGGAAATCTCAGGCCATAAATACTAATGCATACACAAATCTCTCTCTCTGTAGGCATCTGGATGTTCCCAAGTCCCTCAGCATTAAGTAATGCCACATTTCAGCTGATGTGCTACACAGGCTGCAACACTTTTCCCCCTGAAGCACATGGCTGAAAAAAAAAAAATCTACCTTCATCCTGTGTAACAATTATCTCCTGTTGCTACAAACGGTGGTCACATTTCATACATGTGTGGGGGAAAGAAGGGAAAGAGAGAGCCTCACTGAAAATATTATGTGAATGCCAAATTTCTCCACCAAAGACAAGTGACTGCTCTATTAGTGGTAACAGCATCACACAATTGTCAGGGTTGGAAGGGACCTCAAGGATCATCTATCTCAAACTTCCCTGTCATGGGCAGGGACACCTCACACTAGATCAGGTTGCTCAGAGCCACATCCTGCCTGGTCTTAAAAACTTCCAGGGATGAAGTTTCCATCACCTCCCTAAGGAACCTGCCCCAGTCTCACCACCCTCAAGGTGAAGAACTTCTTCCTAATGTCTAATCTAAATGTGCCCTCCTCTAGCATTGCTCCATTCCTCCTAGACCTAGAACTACCTGACACCCTAAAAAGTCCCTCCCCAGCTTTCCTGTAGCCCCCTTTGGATACAGGCAGGCCACAATAAGGTCTCCTCAGAGCCTTCTCTTCTCCAGACTGAACAGCCCCAACTCTCTCAGCCTGTCCTCATAGCAGAGCAGCTCCAGCACTCTGATCACCCTCATGGCCCTTCTCTGGACACCTTCCAGCACCTCCAGATCTTTCCTGTAATAGAGGCTCCAGAGCTGGACACAGTGTTCCAGGTGGAGTCTCAGCAGAGCAGTGCAGAGGGTCAAAATCCCCTCTCTGGCCCTGCTGCCCACACTTCTCCTGATGCAGCCCAAGCTCTGGTTGCTCTCTGGGCTGCAAGTGCACACTGCTGTCTCATGTTGAGCTTCTCATCCACCAGCACCTCCAAGTCCTTTTTTCAGGGTTGCTCTCAAGTCAGTCCCTGCCCAGCCTAAATCGGTGCCTGGGATTGCCCCTACCCATATAGTGCACCCTGCACTTGGTCTGGTTGAACTTCATGAGGTTGGCTTGGGCCCAGCTCTGCAGCCTGTCAAGGTCCCTCTGGATGGACACTATAATAACACTATTTCAATTAGCATTCCTCCCTTCACAGAGTTGTGCAAGGGCTGATCCTTTTTTTTTGCCACTGGCAACATAAAGCAACATCGGACTGTTCAGTTGTTTGCTCAGAGGGAAAAAAATTACAAAAATTAAAGAAATTAAGTCAAAATAATCCACACAGGGAAACGAAACCCAAAGGTGCTGCTTTCTGAGTAGATGAAAAGTAAAGAGAAGTAAAAAAGCAATCTCACACAATGATGGAAACAATTTTATTTTGGGGGGTGGGGGGTGGAGGGAGGGGGGAACGTTGAAACAACCATATACAATTTGAACAAATACAACATAACACAGTTTGTTCCCCAGGCTTTCTAATTACAGTATTTATAGGTTTAATAAGGCACTGGTTCTCAAAATAGAACAAAAATTAGTTTCTTAGTCTTTACACTGTCAGCCTTTTCTTTAACAGAAATAACTTTGTGCTACAGAAAGGAGAGCATTTACTAGGTGTTGTCTCTTCCTTTTGTTGTGGGACTTTCCCCCTTCTTCTCTCACCTACCTATGCCAGTAAGCCACTAAACCAAGCCTCCTTTACATTTGAAAACAGCATTTCCAGACCTGCAGGTGTCTAAGCCATAGACTTCCAAGCACTGTAAAACTATCAAAATCTGGAAGTGAGAGCAAAAGGCCATGCCTGGCAAAAAAAAAAAAAACAAAACCAGCCCAACTGCCATCACTGTACACACTGCAACCACAGCAAGCACATGCTGAGGGTTGCAGAAAGTCACCTGTGCTGCTGGCAGCTCTGATGTCACAGCACAAATGATCCCCAAGCCTGCATCAGTTACAGTGGGTAGGACATTTGAGGGCAAAATCTGGCCTGGTATTGAGTCCTGGGAGCAAACAGGCAGGCACTCATTAGACAACTACAGAGCCTCTGCTTTCTCAGGGTCTCTCTCCTCATATACACAGACAGACTCATTTATTTTTCTCTATAGCACCCTTGCTGTGATTTGTCACCCAGACACTTTCATAAATAAATATTATGTTTTATTTAGTGCTTTATCATTTGTAATAGTTTACTCTTAATCCACATAACTGGAGTTATTCCAGATTCCCAAGTAAATATATATATATATTTATATATATATATATATATATATATAAATCCACATAAACTTGCAACATTTAACATACACACTTTAAGTAACTTTATCAACCAGTATCTTCGATCCCATTCTCTTGGGCTGAAAAAAGTAAGCCTTCTTCAGAAAACCAGCCACACACCAATGGCAGATGCCAGGGGCATCAGATGGACCACATCCACCAGCTAGCAATGCACTCTCCAAAGAGCTCTGGGGAGAGCCATGATCATTAAAAAAATCCAAGCCCACAACAACCCACCCTATTCGAGGAAAGCAGGCACAAGGTGCACCTAAGCACAGCAGGGAAGGGGCACCCCTACTGCACAACCACTTGCCCAGTAGCCGCAGGGAGTGGGCTCAGGGATGGCATCAACTGAGCCTGCCCCAAGCACTGCCCAAGGCCATGGTCCCATCACTTCAGCAGAGTGAGGCAACAGCCGGTTTTCAAGCAAGGGCATAAAGGCAAAATGAGTGAGAGCAGAAGCTCCTTTCACTAAGGCAAAAAAAGACGCCAAGCGGCTGGGCTGTCCTCATTTTGGCACACACAGCTGCCAGCTCAGGCAGCAGAGGAGAGGAGCAAACTCCAGGCCCGGCCGCACAAGTGCACAGCTCTTTAAGGAGACGGGAGAGTAGCATCACCCCTCTTGGGGTCGGGCTTCATCAGCACACTATTGCCTCTCAGGGATTTTCTTTCTGTGCTGCTTGTTATTTTTGGGTACAGACAGGGAAGCTGCCCTGCAGCAAAAGCACTCCAAGTAACAAAAATCCTCTGATGGAAATTTTCAACACCTATAAGCACGGAGGGCTTGAACCTGTGCATTTTTCTCTGTTAGCTTGAAAGTATAAAATGGTGACCTTTTTTTTTTTTTTTCTTCCCCACAACTAGAAATGGATCTGTGAAGCTAAACCCCAATTATATACCTACCTACTACAACTAAATCAGGTTTGTCCCAAAAGGGACAAAAAGTAGCATTACAGAAATGCTGAGGTTAAATCCAGCACAACAATCATCTCTGTCCCTAAAAATGGGTTTAGCATAACCAAAGCAGCATTTGTGAGGACTTCCTTCCTTCAAGATTAAAACTCATCTAGTGAAATGGGGCACGGGCAGGAAAAAGTAGAGAAATTAAAACCAGAAGGATAGAGAAGGGTAAACCAGTAGCTGACACACAGCTCAGCTTTGACAGAGACCTCTCCAAAAGGAGTGCTTCACTGGGAACCTTTCACCTCTCATTTCCTGTTCTGCAACATTGCAGCTACTGCTGCAGCCCCAGGAAGGAGGAATGCGGAAAAGATGTTAACTGCATTTCCCATTGCTCTTCTCCCCTAAAAGCTCCTCTTGCTGGGAACCACAAGCTTATGCAATAGCTCTCACTACCATGTGGTGGCTTCCAGAAGTATGGAGGCTGCTGGAAGGCCATTTGAAATAAGAAGACAGATGAGGTCTGAGCCAAATTGTTCAGTTTGTGGTGCCTCTCACTATAGCCAGAGAAGCATCAGAGGTACCTGAAATGCTGTTCAGCTCTCAAGAGCCAACCAAGACCCAAGTTCCTTTCCCTGCCAGCTTCCTGTTGCAGCCAGGAGGCACCACATCTTCTTACACTTAAAGAGAAATGATTGCCACCTCAAAAACAGTTTGTTTTTTTCTAGGTTTTTCACTTTTCCTTAAAAAAGGGAACAGATTTTTATGTTTTCCCAGCTGTGGTTGCAGATGGATACCTCACTTTTCCACAGACAAAAGAGCAAGTCAGTTTTTCCTCACAAGGAGCTTCCTCTTACCCAGTGATTGTGTATGTAGGTCACAGCAGTTGCAAATTCACCAGCAGATCCAAATGTGTACTTCCACTGACAGAAGAAATACTTTATTTTGCAGTGAGGGGAGACAGAAAAAGAAACCAGAAAGCCAAGAAAAGACACACACATACACACACACACGCTTGTTTATCACCCTGCTACCATACCCATCAGATTTCCCGGAAAGGCAAAGAGTTGCTTCAAACAAGCCACACTGAACCCTGGAGTCATTCAGCCCTCAATTAGTTTAAACCAAGCAGGACCTGCCCTTGGATAAGGCTCCCACTGGGCATCCCAACTGCCCCCTTCTAACAAGGACTCTGTCTCTGAACTGTGAGAGCTACTTGCACACAGGGCTATGAAAAACCACCTCCACAGATAAGTGGCTTTAAGACAGTTTCCACCACGGCTCCTCTGAGCTGCACATTCCCACTCTCCTGTTTTTTAACTGCTTGGATGCAACAGTCTCTTTACAAAGAAAGAAGTCACTTTGCATGCAGACCCAGGAGAGTTTCTTCCACCCTTTTTGTGTTTTAATGTAACAATATACATATTTTAAACTTTTAACAAAAAGTTTTATTCTTTTTTTTCCCATAAAATTTAAAGCAATAACTTTTTTTTTAACATTCAAAATAATAACAATAATAATAATAATAATAAAATAATAATAAGTGGCTTTCATGGAAAGCAACGTGCATCATCTTCAACCAGGTACTAAAACTGCATTTCCCCCCATGTAAACAAGAGCAGAGAAGCCTCTTCCGATCTTGCCTGTCAAAACTGAGCTGGTTCTCGCCAAGGACAGCCTCCTCAAAATGAACTCACAGCTGCTCTGAAGCATGACTGCATTCAAGGTACTCATTAACAAAGACTTTTGATACATCTTCAGGTCTTCTGCCTGCACCACCGAGTCCGCTCCCGTGGGCCTTCCCAAGAGCTGCCTGCGGATGCATCAGAGCTTAATGTCCTGCGACTCTGACATTTTGGCAAGTGTCTTCTTCACCCGCAGGGCGGTGAGACGGGAGGCAGGGTTGTGAGCCCAGCACTCCATCATCAGCTTCCCCATCTGCCTTAGGCACTGTGGAGAGAAAAATGGGGAAGTCCCCACCTGGGTCAGTGAAAGAGGAGACTGAGGTTTGGCAGCAAAAAAAAGGTCTTTACTAAGGGCAGCCAAAAGCAGAGAGCATCCTGGCTGGTATTGCTCTTCAAGAGCTTCTGCTTGCTGTATATTCCAATCATAGCAAGTACTCATCTGAGTATAGTCTAGACTTGGCTGTATGCTCCACAAAAGCACTTCCCTTATGTCCCCTCCCAAATCCAGGCAGCCTGACCCACACAAGAATGGTTCTCTACAGTGGGCCCTTTGTTGTACAAGTCCAATGAAATTCATTCCCCCAGCCAGGGACCAGCCCCTAGGACACAGCCCAGTGTAAGCACGGGCCCATGGTTCCCGTCCAGCCACTCCTGCCAGAAAGTCACCTGTGAGCACCTGCCTCAACTCTGCCCTGTCCTTCTCCATCCCCTCCTAACTTCCAAAACAGAGCCAGACCCTCCTCCGGCTCCCAGGAACAACTCTCTCACTGACACCATCTGAGAGTTGCCTTTGTCATTGTGCAAAAGGAGCATCCATCCCTGTTCTCCATCTAGCACCCTCTTCCCAACATAAAGCACTGCGTAAGCCACTGCAGCTGTGTGAGGACCGCAGCAGTCCATGGGTTTACACTACCTAACAATCTGCTCCCTACAATATGAAAAGTGCTTTTGCACCTCATTCACCTCGTTCTCCATTTTTATGAGGCTACCGGCCCCGAAGCAATGCAGGCCCTGAAAGGCATTAAGCATAAACCCCTAACACATTTCAAATTAATGTGGACTTTTATAAATCCATTTTGGTGATGCATGGGGGGGTTAACACATTAAGAAGTTTGCTTCTCATCATTACAACTCCTGAAGTGGGACTACCAATCATGCTAACCAATTAACAGTTATCCTCCATACATGTGGTGGCAGACCAAAGACACGCAAGCATGCTATCCCATAAAAGCCCTCCCCTGGATCAATGCTAACTGCACTTCCTGCAGCTTTTTCTCTCCCAGTCTGAAGGCTCAGAAGCATTTGTCTCAGCAGAGGATGAGGCAGGGGACTCTGGGTTAGACCTTCCCATGCTGGCTGTTGTACAAATTCCTTGACCTTCAGACAAGGAAGGTGTGTTGTATTTTTCCCTCACATTCCCAAATTGCCCACATCTTGTGCCACCCAAATCTTCCACATACCTGCAGAATATTTATCTACACACTGCTGTTCCCAAATGGCAGCTGTCTTCTGTGACTGTAGAAGACTTTACAACATTAAACTGTACCAATTAATATGATTAATAGAATTAACAGGGATCCAAGCCAGAGGAGGGTAGATTTAGATTAGACATTAGGAAGAAGTTCTTCACCATGAGGGCAGTGAGACTGGAAGAGGTTGCCCAGGGAGGTGGTGGAAACCTCATCCCTGGAAATGTTTAAGGCCAGGCCGCATGCGGCTCTGGGCAACCTGATCTAGTGGAAAGTGGAGTTGGAGCTGGATGATCCTTGAGGTCTCTTCCAACCCTGACAATTCTGTGATTAAATACCCCTGCCCCCATAGCACCTTGAGAGCAAGTGTTCGGTTTGCCTGCAATATCTCAGTTGTTCCCCTCTGATCCTGCAAGCAGAACTTTGCTTTGTTACACAGCCTTACCTCCTTGTTTATTTGGGGAAACATTTTCTGGATGCTCTGTCTTTTCTGAAACCCCACACCTGCAACGCCCATGACTAAAATGAGAAGAACTAAACCAGTGAACGATCAGTGCCTGGGCAAAGCCCAACTACAGTGCTCTCTACAACCGCATCTCAATAGCGTCACAGTGACACTTAACACCCTGCACTAATCTTAGTGCAAAATCATGGCAAAATCCTGGGTTCCAAGCCTGCACACCAGTGATCACAGAAAAGCTCTGTGCTCGTTTAGTTTCAAAGCAACAGGAGTTATTTCCTACTCTATAGAATCATAGAATGGTAAGGTTGGAAGGGACGTCAAAGATCATCTAGTTCTAACCCCCCTGCCATAGGCAGGGACACCTCCCACTAGAACAGGTCACTCAAGGCCTCGTCCAACCTGGCCTTGAACATCTCCAGGTGAGGGAGCAGCCACAATCTCCCTGGGCAACCTGTGCCAGTGTCTCACCACCCTCATTGCAAACAACTTCCTCCTAACATCCAGTTTCAATCTCGCCTCTGCCAGTTTAAACCCACTGCCCCTTGTCCTGTCATTGCAAGACCTTGCCAATAGTCGCTCCCCAGCCTTCCTGCAGGCCCCCTTCAGATACCAGAAGGGTACTCTAAGGTCTTCTGGAAGCCTTCTCTTTTCCAGGCTGCAGAGCCCCAACTCTCTCAGTCTGTCCTCACAGCAGAGCTGCTGCAGCCCTCTGAGCATCTTTGTGGCCTCCTCTGGACCCGCTCCAACACTTCCATGTCCTTCCTGTGCTGGAGGCTCCAGAACTGTAACACAGTACTCCAGGTGGGGTCTGATGAGAGCAGAGTAAAGGGTCAGAATCCCCTCCCTTGCCCTGCTGCCCACACTGCTCTTGCTGCAGCCCAGCAGACAGTTGCTGTCTGGGCTGCACTCACAGTGCACCCTCATTTTGAGGTTTTCATCGACCCAGACCCCAAGGTCCTTTTCCTCAGGGCTGCTCTCAGCCACCCCCCACCCAGGTTGGAGTTGTGCTTTAAAATACACACATATAGAAAGAAAAACTTCAGATGTAGAGCCCACAGGCCGGAGTGGCTGCTGCTACCCCAAGTACACTACCACTGCACTACACACTGCAAAATACCTTTCCACATTGCTGGCTAGCCACTGATTTAATGCTAGGGGCAGAAAGCAAAACGAGTGCACAAGGAAACAGAGAGATTAAGAAGGTCTAAGAACAGCCTTGTATTGGTGTGGTATCTGGTAGACAGCACACAAGGAACTTGCTTAGATATATTGTGCCTTATTGGCCCTTGTGATGGTTTCGGAGTTCCCTGGCCGCCCCCCGCCCCCCCCCCTTTTGTAAAATCTCCCGGTCTAGACTCAGCAGAGAGGAGAAGGCCAGAAGCTAGACAGCCCCAGAGTGTCTGAGCCCGTGTGTCTTATCTTTGTTTTCTATTCTTAGTCTTACACATCTCAGCAAGCCTATGAGTGAAGGAGACATCACCACTGTTTTCTTTTCACAGTCTATAATATAATTTTCTCAATTAAAACATTCCAGTTAGCCTCAAACCAGCACAGCCCTGATGCTCTGTATGCTTCCAGTGGGGATCCGTGAGAGGGTTGTGCTCCTTCCTGAGCTTGGTGCACTGTGACTGGTGCTAGCACCAGTGGTTAAGCTTCACCTCACCCCAAATGGTGCAGAAGTGGGTCACCCTCATTCGCTCACTCTAAAACCAGAGGCTGCATTTTAAGCAGGACAATACCTCATCACTGCTCCACCTGTTGGGAAATGAAGGTCGCAGTCTCTTGATGCACACAATCTCCCGCATGTCCTCATAGGAGGGGTCGCTGGGCACAAGGTCATGATATGGAAGCTGGTATTCCTCAACTATTCCTGAAAGAAACAATTAGTTGCCCATCATTTGGTGAAGACATCTTCCACTGTACTCTTCTCCTCTCATTCCATAACAGATCAACCATGCTGTTTAACAATCAGATGTACTTCTTCTTAAAAGGACTCCCCTCTGCAAGTTGGTTCCAGTCAAGTTCCAATATACCACTGCCACCTAAAGTCTGGCCAGGTGTCTCAATCTGCAAGTGTAGTCAAGTGCCAGAAGAGACAGTTTCTACCACTGCCGTCCAACCCAGTAACCTCTAGTAAGTTATCACAGAAAGAACAATTAGCATAGGGCACATAGCAGAGTACTCTGGCAGAGAATTAACCTTGAATTAGGTCTTCCTTCTTTCCAGTGGACCTAGTGTGCACTGAAGGGCAGTTCCACGCCTTTGGAGAATGTGACAAGGCACCATTCTCTGTGCACAGCAACAATGGCAACGACACCACAGATTTTACATGGCATCACTGCAAAATGATTTAGCAGTTTGTATAGGCAGGGATCATGTTACTCATCAGTGAAATTCACTTCCTATAGAGTCAGCAAGGAGCCAGCCCTCGGTTCAATACTGCAAGCTTTAGACTCATAAAGTCTGGTGAAGAGAGAGGTGCTCTACTCTTACTTGCCACCAATCTGGCATGTACCTGCTGCCAAGTAATTTATCCACATTCCTGCTTTTAACTTTCCTCAGTGGCACAACAGAAGTAATAACACCTGGCATTTTTGTACTGCACTGAGCTCTACACACAGAGAGCACACACACACACACACACAGCCTACATGTACAAGGCTGGAGATGTGCCCCAAGTCTGGCTGGCTGCATTACTTATCTTGCTGTCCTCATGGTCTGAATAATGCCTGACACCATAAAGAAATGAGGCACATCACTGATACGACAATCATGTAGTAAATGTCAGTCCTCTCCTTCTTCTTCCTACTTGTCTTGTAAATAGATTATTTATTTCAAATAGTGGCACAGGACACTGCCAAAGTGTTTGTTCCCCTCCTTGTTCAACAGAACAAAGAAATCTCTATTTACTTTCTGATAAAAGTGCTGAATACTCCTGGTCCAACAAAAAAATGTGTTGCCATTGGAAAAGGCCCCCAGATGAGTTCCATATTCTTTCTTCAGTGCAGGCATCTGCTGCCTTCAAATGAGCCATTAAAATACAGTCTAAACCTTTGCTGTTGAAATAACACTGACTGATGCTTTAAAACAACTTTCAACAAGGAAACAGCCAACAGGAGAGTCACCTGTGTGATTTATTCACATTTGTTTAGTACAGCAGAAACAACCACCCAGGGAAAAGGATGCAGTGGAAGGTTTGGGGCATAAACAGGGTTCACTGATGCAATTAAAAGCGATCTCTCAGCACTTTACCTCCTGAAACACATCTCCTTGCTATCTCCCAGAGGATGAGTCCAAAACTGTACATATCAGCCATGATGTACGATTGGAAGTGATTTCTGTTCAAGCTTTCATCCAGCACCTCAGGAGGCATATAGCGTTTTGTTCCTACACGGGTGTTTGGAGGGATGTCTACCTCGTTTGTATCACTAAAAGAAAAAGACGGGGG
>VWYK01029068.1:33675-47679 GCA_013399775.1 Semnornis frantzii | reverse complement strand
CCCAAAACCTGAACCAACAACACACACACAAAAAAAAAACCACAAACAAAAAAACCTCCAACATCCCTCCCCCCCAACCAACAAAAAAAAAATCACTCATGAAGCTTGTTTATTTGTTTGAGGGTTTGTCTTGGTTTTATGCAGTAGCTTAAAAGGCAGATTCCTGTTGAGATAAATTCTGACTGTCCGTTAATCAGTAACAGATGACTGCTCCTTGATTTCTGGTTAGGCACAGTATACCTTGTAAAAAGAGAGACCTTCTTAGCTTCTTGCACTCACAGAACTCAGACTCCTGTAACAAAATGTAATGTAGGTATTCTTTCTGCCTTTGTTTTAAGCTGATGACAGTACATTTCTCTGTGGGATCCTCAATCATATTAGGGGCTCAACTGTTCCTAACAGGTGTGGCATGAATACTGTTGTAACTTCCCTGCAGTAAGAACATGAATTATGTGGACAAAAGGAAGTGTACTCAATAATAGTGTGAAAACACTATCTCTTGCTAAACATCACAGCTCAGTGTCAAGGAAAGCAACCGTGCCCATGTGGGTTCCTGTTTGTGACAGTTCCCCACTGGACGGCAGTGTGGCACTGTGCAGAGCACTGAGCAACTGGCTCTTGGCTGCACATGCTCGCCCTGGTAAGAAATAGGAAGAACCTTCCCTGCTGTGCCAGTACGCAGGGGAAAAGGTCCTTGTGCTCAAAGATTCTGAAGGCCTTAGCTCAAAAATATAGGAATATATCCAGGTGTTCTCCTTCTACAGCCAGCGATACCGCATGAGAATTTTGTATTATGTCAATCAAAGGGCTTGTAAGTGAGGAGTCCTTAGGAAGTTTCTCTTTGTATTCATGCATCAAAACTTGTAAATTATCCATGCCATTCCTCCCTTCAGCTCAGAAAATGTGCTGCTGGGTCTCATAATGGCTTTAAATAAATAAATGCCACCCCACCCCTCATAAGTCACAAGTAAGAGCAGACCTGCTGTTTCTGTGCAGCAGTATGTTCCCCTTACAAGCATATGCCTCTTCACATCTTGTTTTCAATATAGAGCTGCAATTCAAGTGGCTATAGTCATGTTACTGCATTGATGATAGCTACCTTAAAACATCATGCCTTCATTCATACTGTCTAAAAGTATAATTAACAAATCCAGTTATTTGGATGGACAGTGTGATGGTGGGAGATGTGCTTACCTGGTGGTTGAATGGAATTTAGCCTGAGAGTATCTTCCAGATAGGGAAAGTGGAGTTTATGAATTTAAGGGGATGTTATTGAAATGAAACCATGATTTTGCTCTGGGTGTGTTTAGTAGCTTGGTAGTGCAGCTACAGCTTTTACTTAAAGCTTGGGATTTTCTGAATGACAGACATCAGACAGATGACATCATAAGGCAAATCTTGTTTAGACCATTCAAGTTCTGAAGGGTGCCTGTTATCTCTAACTTCTTAATACAATATTGACAAATTACTGCTACTCCAGTAATGCCAGAGAGCCATTCAGAAGATGTGGATTCTGTTCCCCACATACTGTATAGATTTTCATAGAATTTTCTGTGAAATTGCTGTATCTATGGGCTTTTATGTTTCTTTCTTTTTTTTCCCCTGCAGGTCTAGAATAGCTTAAAATTCGGTAGCTTTAAGCTTTCTGTGGTGGCTGGCCACTAGTCGCTGGCTGTTTTACCTGTAAAGCATCACAATTGATTTGGTGATCATAAATCTTCTTATTTCTAATGTAAATATATAATCTTGGCTAAGCATTGTATTTCTGATTGTTCTATTACTGTTTTTTTGTGAACATACAGGGGGGAAAAGTATAGTAGCATTTGTTTGACTGGGCTGACTTCCTTTTGCTATGAAGAAAACTATAAAAACAAATATGTTGGTTTTCTAATTTAAACACTGTTCACATTCCCTTTGGATGAATAATCACTATATTTTATTAAAAAGTTGTACTTTTTCTAGTTTGAGGATCTGAACACAGTGGCTGAGTGCTTGTTCTCTTTGGTCAACGGCGATGATATGTTTGCAACGTTTGCTCAGATCCAGCAGAAGAGCATGCTGGTGTGGCTCTTCAGTCGGCTGTACCTGTACTCCTTCATTAGTCTCTTTATATACATGATCCTCAGCCTTTTTATTGCACTCATTACTGACGCCTATGACACCATAAAGGTAAAACTTTTGTTTGCCTTTGTACTTCTAATCAGTTTTATATCCATTCTTGTTAATCATTCAACACCATACTGTCTGGCATTAGTTGTGACAACTAGTAAGTCTATTAAAATCTCTTAGCTTAGTCTGTGGCAAGACTGGGAGGATGACTGGGTAGTCATCCAAATGACGAAGCAATAATTGGCTTGGAAAACTATCCTCAGCGTCTCTCTGTTTTGTACCTTCTGCTGCTTCACTTGGCTTTAAAAAGGTAACAACTAATGAAAACAAGCACTGGGATGAGTGGTAAGATTGAGTTTCTAAGTCTTGTTTGGAGTGGATGTTGCTTCTTGTAGCATCAGAAGGTGAGGTCAGGAAGAATACTCCTTTGGTAGGAGTGTGACAATGGCCAAGTTTGTAACTCAACACTCATTTAAAATGTCTGAGCTAACAACGTCTTACTTGGAAATGTGTGGCTAAAAGAAAATGTTTTCCAAAAGACCTGCTACTTTTTGTTCAAGTTACTACTGTGCCAGTAGAAAATGGTTGAAAGTGAAACAAAATTTTCAGTCATTAACTCCCGTCCTTGTCTTCTAGTGCTGTCTTGTCTTCATGCTCCCAGTAACTAGTGGGAAGATGATATGGCTCATGTTCTTCAGCTTTCATCTCTTTCTTGTCTTAGTATCAGAGGCCAGCAGAATAAGGCTGCTCTGATGTGAACTGCAACTTCAGACTAAGCAAATTCTCCACATCCTAAGCATCTCAAAATGCAACTCAACTGTCTTCTGCAACTGAATTAATTTGACCTGCAGAACAGTGTTTTGCTGTTGTTCTTTCCTCTGAGGAATTAATGTGGATCCACGTGGAACTGTTTCAGGGTGCTGAACTGGTGTGTTGTAGATGTTTTCTGTGGTGTGACAATGCTGAATACCCACTTTAAGGCCCTTCAAATCCAACATTGGTGTTCATAGGGAAAAAGAGCTCAGAGCACTCACAGTAAGCATGTTAGCTGATGTGAACAAGAGAGAATCAGTGCCAGTATAACTTAAGATCACTTCCTTGGTCTTATGAACAGCAAACAACATCTAAGAGAATTTATGAACAATATGAATTCTGTCACATAGATTGCTTTATTCTGCAACTAGAGCTGTGGTGTTTCTAAGATGGGATTGATTAATTTGTTTTTGTTTGTTTCAGGGTGGGTTTTTGTTTTTATTTCCTCAAGCAGTAGTGAACAAATTAACCAAATAGTCTGGTTTTGAGTATCACATTCTAGGGGAGATTTTAGAACACTTCATGCCCAGTACCTTCTCATGTGCTGCAAATAAAATGCATTACCTTTCAGAAATATCAGCAGAGTGGACTTCCATTAACAGATCTACATGAATTTCTAAAAGACCGTGGCAGTGCTGGTTACAGAAAAGAACGGACTTCGATGTCACTCATCTGCTGCTGTAGGAGGTCAGTAGGCTGTTTTTAGGGAGTGTTTTTCTTAGAAGCACACCAGTAAGCTGCTCAATGCAGAGTCCTATTTCACAAATGCTGAAGCATCCAGAATTCAGCCCATGGAATATTTGGACTCTTGTTCCTCTTATGCTTTACTTGGTGTAATATCTTGTCTGTTGATGGTTCAGGGGAAGCAATTCTGTGGCTAAATGCATGTTTCAAATGCTTTGCTCCTGTGAAAACTACTGTACAGAAACTGGCGAAAGTCGGTGGGAAGACTGCAAAGGAGTCAAGACCAAACCAAGTTTCTGCTCCTTGGGGGTTTGCAAACCTTCTGTTACTAAAAGGATTTTCCACTAGGCCGTGAATGGTAGAAGAAAGCAAGAGAATTTAATTCATCCAGAGACCCACACTTAATCCCAAATCTGCACTGTGTCTGTGAGGCAAACTAGTTCAATATGATCTGTCAGAATATTGGCAACAATTGTAAATGCCTGGTCGCCACCAAACACAAGCCTTTGGAATTCTTAGTACTGGTCTTTTTTAAACTGGTGTTGGTGAGAGATTAACATCTTACTTGGTGCTTGCTGGTCTGGAAATACATTTTTCCTTGGAAACCTAACACACCTCTGAATCCTTTGAGAGTGGATGGATCTTTTCACTGCCCCTAGGCACTCTGGAAGAGTTCCTGCTCATGCACAGAATGGTCAGGGGCACCATGCAAGGAAGCCAGACTGTGGGAGAAGGAATAGAGTGGAACATGAACACTCGTTCAATCCCAACTGGTGTAAAAATCCTACTTTAGTAGTAGGATGCTTGTTTACTTATATACTGAGGCTTTTCTGAAATGCAACCTTATATTTTCAATAGTCTGGCAGAGGGAAACCTCATAGCCATGAAAAAAGCATGTGAGATGATGATGGGCAGGTATCCCAAAGCTGCTGTGGACACTTGAAAGCCAACTAGTAAGAACTCCAGCCAGGTACAGCTTCAGGTTTCACATCCAAGCCATTGTGCAAGATAGGAGATTTTTCTTTGTCTGCTTGAGCAGAATAAATACGCTTTACTGTAATATAGTGCGGAGTATTTACGGCACAAACCTGGTAATTGAAGTGCAAATCTAGAGCTCTTGTTACTGTAGCAGTTGCTGCTTTTGTCCTAGTGCAAGTGTTGAAGGTGTTTGCTGAAGTGGGGTCGCACACAACAGAAGGATCAAAACTCAGCTTAGTGATGTACGAGTAAATGCTTCCTATTTAATTTCCTGCCAAACGAAAAATTGTGACTTTTTTTCTTTTGCAGACAACAGTGTGATGACAACTTAATACTTATTAATTGATGATTACACATGAAAATTCCCCAGTAATATATGCAAAGAAAGCGTGGCTGCATGGAGAATAATAGTTCTCCAAGTTGTAATGAAGCCCACTGTCAAGACCTGCCTCGTTGTGAGCAGACTAATCTTACCTAATTAAGGTGTTGGTGGAAGAAAACCAGTTAATGTGACATCAGCTGGCTGACCAGGAGGAGAGCCCAGAAGCTGCATCTGGAGGAGAGCTGTGAAGAACTCTGCTTTCTTGCCCCAAGTTTTGTCACTTTGAAGGCTGATCCTTGAGCAGTGTCCATGGGAACTTGGTTTGCTACTCATCTCTGGCGGGGAAGGAAACTGGCCTGGAACCAAGTGTTGTTCTTAAGGAAAAAAAAACACATACAAATTTTAAAAAATAATTCTGTGGTAAAAAAATACAGCCAAGGAGAACAGAGGAGTTTTTCACGTGAAGCGACCCATTTGGCATTAAGACTAACTTCTACTTGATGCGATTCATAAATAAATAAATTTATGTAAAACTACAGAGCTGCATAAAAGTGCCAATTAATTGATCTCTCTCTTGAATATAATCTTAACACAAACCACTTATCACAGTCTTTATCAGTGTGTGGTTGGTTTGTGGATTTTGGCATGTTGGGTGTTTTTGGTAGTTGGAGATGGGATAGCACATTATGGAAGTACTTCCTGTTTCATGAATGGTGTGACAGGCTTATCACCTTGTGAGGTCCAGTGCTTCTCTACCCTAAAGCAGGTAAGGTACACCATATACCCTTGGTGCTGAGACTCATAGTGCAGGCACCTCTACACTGACTCAAACTACTTCTTTCCAATATAGTAGGACATTGTGTGTGACCTGCTAAAGCCACTGATCAGATGAATACTTGTTTGTGAAAGAGTCCTCAGGGAATGAGGATAACCATCAACCAACAGAACACAGAAAATCCTTGTAATTCTTACTAATTTTGAAAATTAATTTCTGTAATGGAATCATAAAGCTTTCTTGTCCAGTATTGATTTTTTTTTTTTCTTAAATCATATGAGCTGAATGCTAGCTAGGCTGCTGCTTTAGCCCTGCCATATTAGAGCAGGTCACTAATGTATTGTGGAAACCAATTTGTATCTTCACCATCTGTTTGATGTTTTTTCTCTTGGAAGGGAAAAAATAAGAGACCCAGGTGCTGGAGCTTCTCATTGGCTCCCTATTCTACAGAGATAAAGCTCAACAGGAAATCTGGTGTATGTTGACTCTTAATTGTGTGCATTAATATAGATTTGAGTACAGTTGCTGACTGATAGGCTGACTCCAACTGCTAAGGAGGTGATGCACAGTAATGGAAGTAGAACTGGAGCATAAGCTTTTGCAAAATGTTCTGAAAGTAAACTGTTACTTTTGGTTGTCTTGTTCCCTGGGAATAAGAAGGTTTTGCTAATTGCTTATAGGACTTTGCAAAAGGAGGAGAGAAGTGGGTGGAAAGGCAGTGAAAAGGCTGCATTAGAAAGGAGCAGGCAGAAGGGAGAAGAAAGCTTCCTGAGCCATCTCAAGGTGAAAATTCAAGTAATGGAGACAGGATTGATAAGTTTGTTTTTTTTTTTTTCACTGTTACTTTGGGGCCTTTCATTTATGGATAAAGTAGGAAAAAGCTGCTGGAATGGAAACCATTTGGTATTTCATGTATAATGTGTATGTGGCAGGCTCCACCTAGTCTTTTAAGGCTTTGTCTAGGTTTCATGCTGTAATCGTTGCCAGGATTTCTGGAATTGAAGCAGAGGCTTTTGCTGTTTTTTTTTTTTTTTTCTTTTGTCAGTTCTACAGCCCCGACCAGACCTGTGAGTAGTGCTATACTCCTTGGATTTATGCTTGGTCTCAGTAATGATTCAGGTAGGCAGCAATGGGTCAGATCATCTGATCACCATTTTCAGGTAAGTTTGATCTTGTACCATCTCCTGCGTTCGAGTTCATTCTTCGTGGCAAAGTGGTGCATGCCCAGTCACGCACTTTGGAGCTTACACGACCCTCAGCGGTTTCTGGATCAATGCTGGGTGTGAGGTGGTTCCTATTGCTTTCTATACTGTGTCGCGGGCACCTGTCTGTGCTGCTCTGTTCACAGAGGTTACTGCTGTTCGGTGTGGGTTTTGCTTTAGATTCCCAAAGTGTGAATGCTGATGGAACTGGTGGGCTTTTCGTGCACCGCGATCCTTTAGACCGGGGCAGTTTTCTGTTGCTCGAAGGTGCAGCTTGTGTTTCGCCCCTGCCAGCGCTCCGCAGCAGCCCAGCCTTCGCACCCGGGGGAGAACAAACTCGTCACCAAACGCTCTTCTGTGCGCTCCAGAGCAGGTCGCGGGGCACATCTCGGGTTCAGAGCTGCCCGGCTGCGGGCCGAGCTGCGGGCCGGGCGGCGCCGGACGGGTTAACATAGCTGGGCGTGGGAGCGGGCGCTCAGCGGGCGGCTCGG
Organism: Semnornis frantzii; assembly: GCA_013399775.1. Lineage (NCBI taxonomy): Eukaryota > Metazoa > Chordata > Aves > Piciformes > Ramphastidae > Semnornis > Semnornis frantzii. Next base: position 40,305 of record VWYK01029068.1, on the reverse strand, counting down.
GAGGGCCCGCTCGGCGCGGCGGCGGCGGCGCGGCGCGGCGCTCCAGGGGCAGCCGGTGAGTGGGACCGCGGGGGAAGGGGGCAGAGGCGTCCCGGTCGGCGGCTTGGCTAAGGAGTCAGCGGGGGAGCACCTTTATCGTGGGCTCGATGAACTTCGTGATGCATTAACTATTTTCGTAGTTGTCGGAGAGGACGAAACTTCCTGCGGTCCTGTTAAACTCTTCCACTTACGCGGGGCTCCCCTTCGCTAGCTCCCGCCCCGTGGCGGTGAACAGATCGCGGGGTCCTGCTCGGTGTCCCCGGGGGGCAGCGGGTCCGGCGGCGGTGCCTCCCTCACAGGCACCCGTATAAGCCTGTCCGTGTCTGGTCCCCCTGAGGCACTGGCAGTAAGGACACATCACTTGGGGAGCTGGCACAGAGACTCTTATAAAGCATTTTATACAGTGTCATCTTAATCTAAAGTTCTGTGAATCTGTGCTGTGCAATACACTGAAAAATACTGTGCTATTATTTTGCACTATATATTTCGCCAGTTTTTTTTCCTTAAGGTAAAAAACGTGCGTCGTCGTACCTTTGTTTGCAGAGGTTGGGTAGATAGGTCTGTTCTCCCTTCAGTCATAGGAATCTAGAAAAATACATTTCTTATTACAGATTGGTATGGTGAACTGCTGTAGCTTTGTTTAAATTGTGCAGAGTATGTAGTTTCCTGCATGTTCTAAGGTCTTCTTAGAAGTGTAGTAAGAAGCATAACTCAAATCCAATTATATGGTGAAAAATCTGCTTTCACTAACTTTGTGTACTGACAATGAACTGAAATGAAAAATCCAAACACATGCACACACAAAAGCACCCAAAACCCAACCAAACAAACCATCAAACTTAACAACTGGTAAAGAAGCAGCAGCTTTCGTTAGTGAGTAAAGCTTAAAGATTGGCTTTTTTTTCAGAATGCCAAATGATAGTTTCATACAAGTTGAAGTGACTGTATCCTCATCTTCCTGTGCTACTGTAACAGTTAACCACTTTGAAACATCCTCCAGCATAGAAGTTTTTATGCTTTCAGTTAATGAAATTGAACCTCTGAAGTATAAGGTTTGACATTACAGAGAATATATTCCTCTTGGATATTAGTCTTGCAGATTTACATACCTGTTTCATTAGGTCCACTTCTATGTCTCTAGTTAATTTATTTCTTGGAGCCTGGTGTTTATACCAGTTCTGCTGAAATGTTCACTGGCAAACCAGGGCTCTGCATGTGTTAACAAATCAGCTGCAGTCAGGTGGCTTGTTTTAATCAGCAGTGGTGTGATTCAGGTCCTCATCAGCAATGCACTTTTATAAACAATAAAAAATCACTTGGTTGTGTCTCTACTGAAATATTCTGTAAGTTTTGTGAAAGAACACACTATTTTGCCAAAGTGTAAAACAGAGTTGATAATCAGTGAAGAGTCCTAGAAGTGCTGCACAAATGGAAAAGTCAGTTTAGAAGCAGAACAGGTATTTTCTTCTAGGCATGTTTCACAACATACAGGCTGTTTGAATGGCTTTAAAATACTTTAAATGCTGTGTCTTTTTCCACATTATAGGATGACCTTCCAGAACCACACTTAAAGGAGACCAAATGAAAGCTTTTCAGTGAAGTTTTTAGTTTGAAGTCCATATATAGATTTAGTAAACCATAATTTCAGAAAGTCTTAAATTACCAAAGTCTGAAGTCTAAAGTTGTGGTAACTAGCAAGTTACTTAGTATCTGTCCCTAACAACTTTCTGTAGTGGATCAGAGCTTTAAAAAGCAATATAGTGCAGCAGAGCCACTTTGTGCAAACGGATTCAGGAACTGGAGCCTGAGCTTTGGTGTAGGTGCCCCAGTATCCCTGTACTGCACAGTTCAGCTGCTTGTGCCTGTCTGCAGCCAGCTTGCAGAGAGGAACCGCTCTGTTGCATACATGCGCAGGGTGACACTGCTGTGCCCCGATTGAATTTTAAACCTCTTACCAGTCCATGTGTACAGAATGGTGTGGTCCATAGCTGACAGTACTACTGCATCTCTCTGCAACTTAGATGTTTGTCTTGAGGCTCTATTTTTTTTATTTTTTTTTTTTGCGTGTGGGTTTTATACTTTTATTGAGACTTTGTACCATGTAGCCTTGGTATTTTACACAGGATATATAATAAATAATAAAATCTTAGATATTTCCACCACTAGTATATGAGTTGCCAAAGAATCATCTTGATTCCCTTCCTGCTCCCTTTGTTTTCAGTCCAAAAGATGATTCCATTAAAATAGACTCTTACTGGAAGTGACCAGAACCAATGTGAAAGTTTGAGCACTGCTGTAGTTTCAATCAACATAATGTAGATGAAGGACGCTTGGAGAATGGATGTGGCACTCTGTTCTACTTATTCTAAAAGGCACTGAAGACCAAGATGATGGGATGATGCTGCTTATTAATGCTTAATTTGAGTTCAGCCAATTATCTGAAATTGGGGATACTTAAGTTAAAAAGAAAAAAACATAGCCTAACACAATGCAACCAGAAGTACATTTCCTTGAGAATAAATGAGTTGTCTGGATGAGGAACTTAGTCATTGAGCCTTACAGTTTTTTAATAATCACTTCTTTCATTTTTAAAATGGCTTTTTAGAAGTAGCTTTTCAGTTCGTTGAAGTGGACCATGTAGCACGTTGTTCATGTACAGAAAGTACAGAGCCCACAGAGTTTCCTTTAAAAATGTAAAATGGTTACTTCTGAGATAATTTGTCTCTGGAAAACCTGTTAAATGAACCTCAGCTTCCATCATGTCCTTTAAGACCAGACAAAAGCTTTAGTTTAAATTAAGGTATTTGGGCATAATTTCGTATTCATGTTCTTCCTCTCAGTTTGTTTCTCTAAATTGATTTTTTTTTTTTTTGTTTTGTTATAGTATCAATTAACTACTAAAGACAGTTAGAGTGAACCAGAATACTTACCTCACAAAGCTCCTTCATACAGTTACATATTAACATTTTTGGCCTCTGCTGTGTTACACACCCTTCTCTGCCCTGCTATTTCTTTCTAAGCTGAAGTAACCTGAATGGGTTTCTTGGGTTACTATGCAATCACTTGGCTGTGTTTTCCTCCGTGGCCATACATGTACACAGGGTGTGGAGGGAAACAAGGAACCAATTCCCTTGCCTGAACTGGTACTTCTTGTATGTATAGCTTGGCTACTCAGCACCTCAGCTCTTCTGCAGCCTGAGCCTTTCTCTGGGAATGAGGTGAGCGACTTTTCAGTAGCCAGAAAAGTAAGCCAGCATCAGTTGTTTATCCAGAAGAGGAAGGGATAGAGAGTGTTTGCCCCTGCTTTTGTGACACAAGGTGCAGGCAAGCAAGAGCACTGCTTCGGGGAGCCCTTGCTGAGGGCTCTGCAGTCTGCACACCACCTGATGCTCCTTTTATGGTACTATATTGAGGGCTGTCTGCTGCTTGTAGGATAAGTATCAAAAGTCTCAGCAGCCTGCGCAGATGGGTAATTGCCGTGGCTTAATTCTCTGCAGTAGCAGTTGGAATGCAAAGAGTATTTCAAATGACTTGCCTCCTTGCTCTGCCACCACCAATGCCTGTGATCAGTCACCATGATAAGCTACCTTATGAAGAGCAACTTTTCAAGGTTTGTTTCAAATAATCTTACAGACACCAGTAGTTAATACCTCATCTTTGCTAAGGGACAAAGGAGATGCAAGGAGGTAAAGTGTTCCAGCATAGGCTGGCAACCCGCACAATTTGCTTGCTCTTGTGTGCAGTCCCACAAACTTGCCCAGACCGTACCGGCTTTGCTTTCTTTCCTTCTGTTCTTGGGTATTTCATTTGGCATGCTGAACTACTCTGAATTTTTGCATAGAAAACTCTGTGCCAGCTCTGGAAAACCATCAGTAAACCAGGATGAGGTTCTGCCTCGATGAAATTTCATCTCTCACCCAAGCTAATGTTTGGTCCTGCTATAAGGCTTCGCTGCTACAGTTACCATATGGATTCAGTCCTGCTCTATGGATTTTTTTCAGTACAGTATGAACCTGATTTGAATCCTTGCTCACTGTGCCACCACAGCCTTGTATTGTCCCTCCCTGTAAAATTTATACAACATTGGGGCAGAAGCCATCAAAATCCCCTAAACTGATGCCAACTCTTCAATAAGATTGTGACCAATGTATTGAAACCACTTGGCTTTTAATGGTCAGGAAAGAGGCAGACAACCAGTGGTGTGTGCCAGGAATCACATTATGCTTGCAGGCCAAATTTTCTAATGATCTTCTCATTAAAAAACTATTTGAGCTTTCTTTCAGAAATGTCTGCATTGGTAATGAGTAACTCAAGAGCTAACTTGCAGACCAAATTTAATTTTGAATCTAAGTGACTTTAAAAGGTGCTTTTAATCAGTTTTGAAGCAAGGATTTTTGTTGATTCAATAACTGATACTAAGTTTCACTGTGAATATATAAAGATTTTTTAGTAACTTTCTCAAAACAAACAAGATTCTAATTCAGAAACAACTGCTAAAGCATGTTAGCTTAAAAACTATCTGAAGCTTTAATACAAAATGTTATTTAGTTGATGTTTATTTCGCTAATTACTTATTGTGGCAGCTACTGTAATATATTCCTATATAATTCTGGAAAATCTTGATTTTTAATGGTGAAGATATCCAGGTTGATAGAAATTGCACAGAGGAATTTAATTTCAAGCTGTCTTTAAGACAAAGAGAAATCAGGTTGTACTGGATTGAGAAGGAAATCTTAATGTATGCTTTTGCATTTGAAAGCATCAAAACTGAAGCAATCCTTTGAGATTGTTTGGAACAGATGATTTCTCCCACTTACAGGTTATGTTTGCTCAGAGTGGTAGAGGAAAACATACTTCACAGCCTGTCAGTTTCTGATCTTTGTAGCTGCTGTTAGTCTATTGAATTGATTCATTTTAACCAAAATAAAATTTTTGACAATGGTATGCCTTTGGCTCTTGCAGAGTTTTGATGTGATTCTTGTGACTGACTTGTGGCAAGCTAATAGCTCAGCCCATCTGGGATGTAATAAGAGGTTACTACCATCAAGCTTTTGGAGGTCTGCATGGAGGGCTGTAAAATACCAGGTGGACAGAAAATTGTTTGCTCTCCTTTTCCATGGGAAATGAGAGCTATCAAGCTCCTGAGAGCCACTTTCAAAACCAAAAAAAGGGGCAGTTCTTCCTGAATTGAGTAGCAGAACTGTGCAGCTCTTTAGTGCAGACTGTAGAAGATGCTCTGTAGTAATTATAAAGCTGGGCTATCCAGTTCAGCTGTTTTTCTACTAGTTCAGTTTCAGTTCAATTCAGTTTCTATTATTTTAAAAACTATGAACAAGCTTTTTTTTTTTTTTTTCTTAAATTTAAAAAAAAAACCAAAAAACTTAATAAACAAATCTGAAATATGTAATATTTAAGGATTTAGATTTTTTTCTTTTCATGTTTAAACCTGCCTTGCTTGAGATAAACAACTCTGGTTTGACTGCAGAGGTGAAGACCTGCAGTGTGTTAAACTGCGACATGATGGGATATACTATCGTGTAACTCTTATATCTGTTGTGGACTGGGGAAGGGCCACTGAGGATACAGTTGAATAGCTCGGTCACCGCTGCACCGCTCTTTTGTGGTCAGGCTAGTCCTGCTGGGAGGACTTAAAATGAAAGTATGAAATAAACCACTATCTACAAGGACACTGGTGTGCCAAGTGCTTTTTGTATGTAGGGTTACATAGATGCCCAAAGGCTACATCACTGTTCTGAAGGACTGGGATGCAAGCTAACTCCGGTTCAGCTACCATTTCAGTGCAGCTTTCATTTGGACATCTCTAGAGTCTGCCCTGTGGCCCTGAGACCTCAAATGGATGCTTTTCTACTCCTTCCTGCCTTAAGTCAGCACCTCAAGACATCTATTTCAAAATAATTTGTTATTAGAGCTTTACTGTGTGACAGCAAGTGTTTGTAGTATGATTATTCTGCAGAGAATTAAAAATGTGTGATTTTTTTGTTGTTTATTAATATTTATGATTATTTGTGGTTCTACTTCAAACCACTTCAGTTGGTGGTGGAGTCTCAAACTGAAATATTTGGGATAAGTTGGATTTATTTAAGCTTACTCTTCAGATGAGATGCTGAAAGTATATACGAATCTCTTTTTTTTTTCTGCACGTAAAAGAGATTCATAGAATGATAGAATTGTCAGGGGCTGGAAGGGACCTCAAGGATCATCTAATTCCAACCCCTCTGCCCAACAGAGGTTGCTCAGAGCTCCATCCAGCCTAGCCTTGAAAGCTTTCAAGGATGAGGCTTCCACCACCTCCCTAGGTAGCCTGTTCCAGTGTCTCACCACCCTTATGGTGAAGAACTTCTTCCTAACGTCCAATCTGAATCTACCCACTTCTAATTTTGCTCCATTCCCCTTAGTCCTATCACTACCTAAAAAGTTCCTCTCCAGCTTTCCTGTAGGCCCCTTTCAGATGCTGGAAGGCTGCAATAAGGTCTCTAGGTCTGTCTTCAGCCCATCTGGAGATGTTTACATAGTAAGATACAACATGTTCAGAAAACCTTCACTGTAATTTTCACAGTTTGGTTTTTTTTA
>VWYK01029068.1:18540-33286 GCA_013399775.1 Semnornis frantzii | reverse complement strand
GGGGGGGTGGGGGAAAGGCATTAAAAATGTTAATCACCGAATAGCAGAAGTTGATTTTAAATTAACTAATACTGCTGTTGCTTGACAGAAATAACCCAAAAGGCATGACTTAAATGACAGAAGGTGAACCTTTTTATCTGAAAATTCGAAAGGCAATTGTAATATAAATGTAGCTTGCTAGCCAACCTGCTGGGGTTTGCTTAATTTGCCTCCCAATCCTTGAACACAGGAAATACAACTGTGAAGTAACCACAGGGTAATAATAGACTGAGCAAACCTCACTTACGTGTGATTTGTTTTACCTGCAGAGGTGAAAAGCTTCTGCTTTTTTTGGTATCTTTCTGCCTGTAACCACTTCTAGGTTTTTTGTTTTTTCTTTTCAGTCCCACTCGGTCTATCACTGGCACTTCTGACAGCCTGAGGCTCACAGGTTGGTTTGCAAAAGCTGCTAGTGTTGCTGTCTCTCCTGTAGTTCTGATACTTATTCTCTGTCTTTAGACACAGGTATAATATTTATAGGCATATACATATCCTTAGGCACTTAATATTTAACATGATTAGATATTATGCCAATGTCAGGATTTGGGGTGTTGTGAGGAAATGTACAATGTCTACTAACAAAGTTAGTTGTGGAAACCTTTATTCGGACACTGACAGCAAATGTGAGGACTAGTGATGATGAGATTCAGACTCTTCATACTAGGCTTTAAGACTCTGCAAGGGAATTTGGTCACCAGATGGAATTGCTGTCAGTTGCCTCTGTAAATTGGTTTGGGTTTAGTTTTGTTCATAATCAAGGTGGTAAAATTGCTAAAGCAACTGACATTGAGCTCACTGGAGTGGCTGCAGTGTGATGCAGTCTGGAACACAGGCTCCCCCTTCCATGTTTAATAGCCCTGTGTCCAAAATAGTGCTGAGTGGGTATAAGGAGGGAAAAAAAAAATCCCAGTACTACTGCTGTTGCTCACTTAATCCTGTGGTTGGGTAGGGAGATGTGTTTTGGTTTGGAAGATAATTGGGCTGTGTGGCGTTCAGAGTTGACCGCCCAATAAAAGAAGCCCTGGCTTTACAGTAGTCAAATATGTATAATCTGTTTTCTATTTTCAGCACACTTACTGAAGTCTTGTAGCAACACAGGCTTGTACTCAGAATATAAGTGCCTGTAGCATCTTATATATGTACATTTTCACATTCATTAATACAGAATTGAATAAAAAATATTTCCAGTAATGAGCTTTTTAGTGCTTAGTCAGTAAAATGGAAGAGTTATGATTTAGACTTCCCTGTTCTGACTGGATACGTTGAGAAATGGAAATAATGATGGGGCTGTGGCTCAAATATGGAAAAATGGCTTGGCTACTTCTTGGCCTCCAGAAAGTCACTTTTAACCTCTTAACTTCCACTTTGTTGCCTGCACAGCATGACTGATAGTGCAAAGGAACTGCACTGGGGTTTTGTAAGCAGGTAAGTCTTTTTAAAATCCATGATACATTAAAGCATCATGCACTACGGTCCTCCAGTGAACAGGCTGTCTCCTTCTGCAGTAACTTTGTCCCATACAGCTTTTTACTTAAGGCTCCAAATATATACCTTCTCGTGTCCCTGGCCTGTGCTCCCTCCCCCTAGAAAATAAGATGTTGGGTATGGTGATTGAAGCAAGGACCAGTAATTGATTTTTTTAATGCTTTCTTTCTTCCCCCTCCCTTCCACCCTTCCTAGGATGTCGGGGCTTTAATTCAGGATGAACGAATGCTACTATGATAAGCGCATGGACTTCTTTTACAACAAGACAAACACTGACACAGTAGATGAGTGGACAGGACCAAAGCTAATTGTTGTTCTGTGTTTTGGGACGTTTTTCTGTCTCTTCATTTTCATTTCAAATTCATTGGTCATAGCAGCTGTGGTCAAGAACAGGAGGTTTCATTTTCCCTTTTACTATCTCCTGGCCAATTTAGCTGCTGCAGACTTTTTTGCTGGAATCGCCTATGTCTTCTTGATGTTCAACACTGGCCCCGTGTCTAAGACATTAACTGTTAACCGCTGGTTTTTGCGTCAGGGTCTTCTGGACACCAGCCTGACAGCTTCCCTGGTGAATCTTCTCGTCATAGCCGTTGAGCGGCACATGTCGATAATGCGGATGAAGATCCACAGTAATCTCACGAAGAAGAGAGTCACTTTTTTAATTATATCAATTTGGGCCATTGCTATTTTCATGGGCGCTGTTCCTACCCTGGGTTGGAATTGCCTCTGTGACATTACTGCCTGCTCATCCTTGGCACCTATTTACAGCAGAAGTTACCTGGTGTTCTGGAGCATCTTAAACCTAGTTGTCTTTGTCATTATGGTGGTGGTTTACATAAGGATCTACATGTACGTCCAGAGGAAAACTAATGTCTTGTCATCTCACACTAGTGGATCCATTAGTCGTAGAAGAACCCCTATGAAGCTTATGAAGACTGTCATGACTGTCTTAGGTAAGAGATTACAAACCAGGATGTGCAAGGCTGGCAGTGCCCATCAGCGGGTTTGTGCGGGTTTGGGGTTTGTTTGCTTAAGCAAAATTTTAAAAGCCAGCATCCCCTAAAACAAAACAAAAAAATCCTCATCAAAATTCTAGGTCGTGGAATTGTTCGGTGGTCTGTCTGCTTCAGGTAATGCAATAAGTGTTGCATCAAACAGAGATGCAGAGATACCAAGCAGAAGACCAGTCACTAGGTGGGCAGTTGTATGCAGTTAGTTACAGGGTGGGGGAAGGGAATACAAAGTAACTTTGGAGGAAGGTCTGTGAAGATTCTTCAGTATCTTCCCAAGACTCTGAATCCTGTGCCTGGATGGGGGGGTGGGGGGTGAATATGATACTTTTCTTTGCGCTTCTTCCTCTTGGCTGTTTTTTGAGCACAACAACTTCTTTCCCCTGGACGTGTGCATTTCCTGGGAAAGAGAGCACTCCTGGCTGGTCTTTGACAGAGAATTGCTTTGCAAGGGGAGAACTGACTTTCATTCTCTGAAGACATCATAGTGCAAAATGTTTTCAGATGATGATTACAATATGGCCTTGGATCATGAGCTGTGCCCTGGATTTTTCCCTAGAGACACCGTTGATATGTGAGCAGCTCAGGTCACTTCATCAGCTAGAAGTGTTGTAGCTGCTTGTTAAATAGGATATGCACAAAGCAAGTGATTGCTTGTTGGAACAAAATGCTAGCTGTAGCAGTCCATTTTCCTTCAGAAAACTTGAGTGTTAGTGGGATGTTTTGTGCATCACACAAGTGTGGCTCATGCACCTTGCTGCAGGTGGAACTGTAGGGAGAGTAAGACACTTGTGAAACTGGGATCAGGTGTTGGTGCAGCCTAAAACCACAAACGTGGGTTACCACTCTGATGACTGTCATCACAGTATCACCAAGGTTGGAAGAGACCTCAAAGATCATCAAGTCCAACCCATTACCACAGACCTCAAGACTCGACCATGGCACCAAGTGCCACGTCCAAACCCGCCTTGGAACGCCTCCAGGGACGGTGACTCCACCACCTCCCTGTGCAGCCCATTCCAGTAGCGAATGACTCTCTCAGTGAAGAAATTTCTCCTCACCTCGAGCCTAAACTTCCCCTGGCACAGCTTGAGACTCTGACCTCTTGTTCTGGTGCTGGTCGCCTGAGAGAAGAAAGCAACTTCCTCCTAACCACAACCACCCTTCAGGTAGTTGTAGACAGCAATAATGTCTCCCCTGAGCCTCCTCTAATGTCATGATACTGTATGAGCCAGCACAGGAAAGCTAGTGTCCATGTGTACTTTGGGCATAGTTGTATTGTACTGCTGCATTGTTGAACTACAGAACTCTGGGAGAAAAGTATCACTGCAGGAATTTGCCATGGTAGGAAGTCCGGGGTGAGAACACTTTCTTCCCCTCGTGGTCTGTGGATATTGTCTGCAGTAATAGTGCTATAGTACACAATATCTTCATCTGCCAAATGATGTCTTAAAATGCTTTGGACTCTTAAAATCAGTTAAAGTTTCTTATTTATACTTACATTCCAAAAGCAGGTTACATTTTGTGATGGTTTGGGAGTTCCCTACTCCTCCCCCNCGCAATACCCCTCCCAGAAATCAGAGTCCCCAGGAGGAGCTCCCAACCACCCTACCCACCCCTCTGCCTTACCCCAGGGTTTGCCTTACACGCAAGGTGAGTTTGGAGGATTGGCCAGAGGAGTTAGAAGCAGAGTGGTTAGTTAGGTTACACAGCAAAGAGGCCAGAAGCTTCCAGAGAGAGAAACGAGACTCTCTGTGTATCTTATCTATGTTTGTGTCCTTGTTCTTATAAATCTCAGCAAGCCTATGAGTGAAGTAGACATCACCATTGTTTTCTTTTCACAACCTATAATTTTTTCATTAAAATATTCCAATTAGCCTTAAACCAGCACACATTTACATCTGTGTACCTTTTGAAGTTAGCTTGTCCACTGCAAGAGCCTTTCCTTTTAAAATCCCTCCTTAGTTATTATTCTCATTTTCCCACTTTGGTTTTATTGTACTTACAGAGAGACAATGTGGTGGCTGTTCCTGTACCCCAGCTCAACTTGCAGGGGCAAGATTCCATCTTTTACCCTGTCTGAAGCTCTCAAGCAGTGAAACTTAAACTATGCACCTAGAAGGAGAAAATCCTTGCAGAAAAATTCCAAGTTACTCCCAAAAGTGACCCTAACCTAACATATAAATAAGCATTGTGTGGACTGTAGGTAACTGCTGCATTTGAAAGGAACAGAAAAACGTTTTTAGGAATCAGTTCTTTAAAGATTCCTGTGCAAGTTACAACTACAAGCTGTTTTCTGGGAAACTGTGTGCAAATAAATCAACATGCAAAGCCTTGTCAAACTTACACATCTATTTATATAGTTAACATTACTCTAATTTTGCAGGTGCTGAGCGAGTGTCAGACTAATGCTGTGCCAGCCATGCCTGTTTGCATGTCAGCAGAGGTGATTTGCATCTTGGGGAGGACATCAGACTGGCTGATGTGGGAGTTAGAAGAACAGTGACAGTGGCTACTGTTTGCAGATTCCTCATGGTCCTTTAGCCTGTTCAGTGCTCACCACAGCCATGCTGCTGTGTGGAAATAAACCCCACTTCAAACTTGATTTAATTTTTATTTTTTTTTTAATTTTACTAGAGAGAGACACCTTAGGAATATGACTCCATTTAAAGATTGGCATTCTGTTGCAGTATATGGCTTTCAGATGCTAGATTAAGCTATAATTTGGATAAAGCACCTAATGATATTGTGTGCTTGGCCATGCAAATTTAACTTAGAAAGCTTGAATGCTACTTTAGAGATCATAGAATGGTAAGGTTGTAAGAGACCTCAAAGATCATCTAGTTCCAACCCCCTGCCATAGACAGGGGCACCTCCCAGTAGCACAGGTCACTCTAGGCCTTGAACACCTCCAGGGAGGGAGCATCCACAACCTCCCTGGGCAACCTGTTCCAGTGTCTCACCACCCTCACTGCAAACAACTTCATCCTAACATCCAGTTTAAATCTCCCCTCTTTCAGTTTAAACCCATTGCTCCTTGTCCTGTCATTGCAAGACTTTGTAAATAGTCCCTCCCCAGCCTTGGTGTAGGTCCCCTTCAGATACTGGAAGGCTATTATAAGGTCTTCTCGAAGCCTTCTCTTCTCCAGGCTGAAGAGCCTCTCACTTCTTGTAGCCTGTCCTTACAGCAGAACTGCTGCAGATCATGATTTTATATATTTACTTTGCCAGTCAGAAGCAAACCCAAAGCAGAACCTGCTGCCAAAGAAGTCAGATTAGTGCATGTGGTGTAGGGCGCAAAATCTACCCCAAAATCCTGTCAGAGGAAGTCTATCTTAGCATCTTCCTTGATATTATCTTGCTGAATTTTGACTGAGAAGCATTCTATAAATGGTTATTTCTAAGGATGAGATTTTTTTTTCTTTTTAAGTGTTTGAAATGCACTTCCTCCCTAAGTCGTTTAAGCATATGGTGCAAAACATTTTAGAAACTGAGCAACTGTGTTTTCTGGGTTTTCCTATTGCCAAAGGAGTCACCAAGTATACTAAATAGACACCTCTAAAACTATACTTGCATCTATTGATGCCGTAACCTATAGCTGTGCACAGCCTATGTTTTTTTCCTGAGGCAGTTATTTTTAATTCTTGTTCCAAAACATTTGAGGGTGCTTTAGAGTATGTGTCTAATCCAGCTGTAATTAAAAGCGATTCCAAGATGCTCTGTGGCTGGACGAAAGGTGACAAAAAGCAGGGTTCCAGTTAGTGCTCTATTGATTTTATGGGCATTTCAGGATGAACTTCTCCTGCCCTGCTGCTGTGTGGAAGGAAGCTGCATGTACCTGGGTGCTTCTGGCATGCTGCTCCTCCCGTCTGCTTCCATCTCTTCCTTGGGGGAGGAAGAGCCTGTGGCCAGCTGTCCCTCCAGTAAAACATCACTGTCCTCTCTGGACAGTGTTCTCCGTTCTCCTACAGTTAAGAGCTGGGGCAATCTGATTTTCAGTTTGACTTCATGGGTTCATGGTGATGGCAGCTGCAGGTGTGTGATGGTTTGTTTTTGGTTTTTTTTTGTGGTTGGTTTTGGTTTGTGTGTGTGTGTGTGTGTGTTTTTACACCCTTTGAGCTTGAATGACACCTTCCAAAGGCTGAAACTCAGTTCCGTCACAAAACTTTCTAAGCTAACCATTAAATGATCTGTCACGGGATAGGAGTAGTTGAAATGGCTCTCTCTTTGGCAGGCTAAACCACAGGTTATCTAGTCAAAACTGGAAGACAGGAAACCTGGCAAAAGGGGGTAAAATCCTCTAAGACTAACTGTGGCATAATCCTAAGCCTGTGACAGTAGTTTTGAAGAAGGATGACGGATGACTGCAGGTGTGTGGCTACATGATTTTCAAATTGCGTGTATGATATTTCTGCTGAAATAGCAATTTTGGGGTGGATGGTTTTCAGTTTTAGTGAATTTATAGTTTAAATGCTAACTTGCTGTTTTAAGGCTGGTGCACATGTGGCAGAGGCAACTGGAAGCTACTGCACTTTCCTTTTTTTCCCCTGAGTGTTGGCATGCTCAGGGACACTTGATGTGGAGAGTTTTATAACATGATGCTGCCAAAGCATCAGTACTGCTTCCCAGGTATACAGGATTTCATTTTCAAGTGGGGATGGTGTAATCTACAAGAAAATCCATGTTCAAATCTAGTTGAAAGACCTGAAAGCATCACAATGCCTGATCTCCCATAATCTGGTGGGAAGCCTCAGAGCTGTTGTTCTGATTCATGTTGCAACCAGACTATATTTCCTGTCACTTCTGAGAATTTTAGAGTCCCAGAAATTAAATTATTTTTGGAGTGTGGCACTTTGTCAGGGAGAGGAGCTTCAGCAGGATCAAAGTCTGCAAATGAGAATTGCCAGAGGACTAAGACAAAGATACCTATTTATGTTTAACCATGGTTCCCTCTGAAAGCTCTGTGGTAAAAATAACAAAATCTGAGCAAGGCTGCAAGTCTGAGCCATGTCTCACTTTCATCACCACGGTGCTAAGAGCAGGGTGTGAATCTCTTGTCTCCATTGACAACAAAATGTATTTTTGATGGAGTCAAAGCAACAGCCCCATGAAAGCATTCTGCAGTAGCTCTGATGCTGTCATTATGTTCCCCTTGTACTTGCCTTCGGTCATGGGGTGGGGACATGTGCAGAGATGTGTGCAGATGTTTCTCATCTTTTGCCGCTGAAACCTCTTAGGGTTTTGCCTGTCTAGGTAGACAGGGATATATTCTGGGAGTTCACAGGCTACAAGCTTGTGGTTTTGTCTGAAGGAGAGATTTCTGTGTCTTTTGTTTGTTGTGGCTTTAGGGTCTGTTTCCTCTGCTGCTGATTTTCATGAAAGCACCATTGCATGCTTTGTGGTACATGTGGTGAAAATGCTTTTTGCGCTTGTTCTGAGCAGGGTTCGTCACCATCTTAATTTCTGTATGGAGCCAGTGTGCTGGCAACTTTGCCAGTGACCCTTGGTGGCTAGGGAAAGCTCCCCGTCCAAGTACTTACCAAGACACTTAGCTAGACAGTAGTGTTGTCTGGGTGGTCTGGTTCCAGTACCTGTTAACACAGATGGGATTTGCTGGTGAATCCTAGGGCAATAAATCAGCCCTGGGCTTTCTTCCTTGCAAACTGAGAGAATTGGTGTCACAACTGCTTACTCAGCATGTTGGAGCCAAACCAATGCATAGTATAGAGACTGACCAGAGAAAACAAGTGTTGTGGTAGCAGCTGGCAGCTCCCCAATGACAGGGGGCAATGGAGGAAGAACTTTATATAACAGCATGGCCTACCCATCAGATGGGAAGAAGTGTCCAGTGCTGCTGAAACCAGCCCACGTGGACATGCTAGAGCTCCTGGCTCTGGCTGCCTGGGTCCTGGTGTGAGGCAGGCTACTCTCCCACTGTTTGCTGGCATAGCTCAAATATGGGAAAACAAGAGGCTTTAAAAAAAAATGAGCTGGAATCGCTTTCCTTACCAAAACTGTTGAAGAGATATTAGTAGCCCCAGGAGAGCATTTTAGCACACCAATGCTATCATCTTTATTTGTTCAATTTTTAATTTTATTATTTTCCTAAGCCAAACAAACAGGAAGCTTCTGTTATAAATGTTTGGAATTTCCTCAGTATGCTGTGACTGTTGTGCAGAGTTGTAATTTTCTATTTCTGTATGTCAGACAGCAATTGTGGCTTGTGCTAAGATAGTATTATCATGCATATGGCTACTTCTTCCTTGAGCTCAAGGAGAGGCATGAGAGGCTGCTGTGCTGGGGGGGAGGCAGACTGGGCACTAAGGAGCCCCTCCCACGCTTGTGGCTCAGGTCTACTTTCAGTCATGACATTCTCCCTCCCCAGCAGCCCTGCCCACACCCCTACCTTTGTGGTGAGGATGTGCAATAACGTAGAAATATGCAAATGCAATACTGAACTTCCTTCTAAGCTGTGATTTCTATGCTTTCTGCTCTCTTCACGTTGTCTCCGCTCTAATAACTCTTCTCTCTTATTCTTCCTTTTTTAAAAAAAAATTATTATTTTATTTTTTCCCCAATTGAGTGGCTGATGGGAGAGGAGTGTATTGTCCTACTCTGCCTCTTTCAGCTTTTATGATCACCTTGTGTCTTACTGCTACCTTGCTGTGATCATTTTTGCCTCCCAGCTGAAATGCAAGAACCCTGCTCTTCATGGTTTTCTTATGTGGTTTCTTATTATTTTTTGAAGAAATGCCTCTCTTGTAGTTTTCTTGTTCCCCTATTACTGTTTCCATACTTCCTCATCTTTTTTGTCTGTTTTCATTCTGTTTTATGCTGCAGTTTGGTGCGATTTTTGTTTTGGGTGGGTTTTTTTGTTTGGGGTTGGTTGGTTGGTTGGTTGGGTTTTTTTGCCTTGACTGCTACATTTTTGGTTAGTTTTCACTAACCTACCTGTTTCTTTCTCTCTTTCTTTTTCCACTTGTTTTCCCGGATCTGAATTGTTGGGTCTGAGGGAGCGGTGGCAGAGGTGGGCTGCTGCTCATCTAGGGAACCAGTAGTGCTAGTGTGTCACAGACAGCAGCATGTATCCCACAGAAGCTGCAGGGTTTCCAGCCAGGACACGTTTAAATGATGTGACTCTTGGTTTGTAATTTTGGCAGTATGCCCATAGCTTTGCAGAGTCAGCTGCAGCGTGCTGGAAGATAGATGTTTTCCTTGGATCATACTGTGACAGTGGTGGAAGCAGGTCACCTAGTATCTTCTCCTCTGACTTAAGAGAGTTGGGCAGGAAGTCTGTGTGCAGAGTGCTAGTTCTCTGCTTGTTAGTTCCCCAGAACTCTTGTTTATTTGTCAGTGCTGACAAATCACTGTTGTGATGACCTTTTCCCACAAGTGTTTGAGGTAATGCTGTGAGCAGCTGGATTCTTACTCACCAAGAGCTGTCCTCTCTCATGCTCAGGGATTAACAGAGAAACTGTAGTAGATTGTGGCTTTTGTGTGGTTGCGATTTTATTTTATTTTTCCTTATCTCTAGGTGCTTTTGTTGTCTGCTGGACCCCTGGCCTGGTTGTCTTATTGCTTGATGGTCTGAACTGCACCAGCTGTGGGATTCAGGACGTTAAAAGGTGGTTTCTTCTCCTGGCCCTGTTGAACTCTGTCATGAATCCAATAATTTATTCTTACAAAGATGATGAAATGTGGGGTACCATGAAAAGGATGATTTGCTGCTTCTCTGAGGATAAGAGCCAGGAGAGACGCTCCTCACGGATCCCCTCAACAGTTCTCTGCAGGAGCACAGATACCTCGGGGCACTACATAGAAGATGGCATTATTCAAGGGACAATTTGTGGAAAAGGAGATCTTAGTGGCAAAGGAAACTCCTGAGCTATTCACGGGACTGACTTGGCTGGAAAAGGAGGAGAGGGGGAAGGGAGAGGTTTTGTAAGAGAAGATTGACTGGCAAAGCTAGTAAACAATATATCCACTTCGTTCCAGAGCCTAAACTCCAGTGTTAACAAAAGTTCTTATAAATAATTGCCTGGTGGAAAAACACTTTGTAATGAAGAAAACTTTCTGTGCTGCTGTCTTGCTCATGTTTTTCTTTTAAGTACATGAAATCGATTTCTTTTCATACGAGTGGAATGAATGCGTCTCAGAGACTTTTTGTGCATGGAAACAAAATGCAGACAATGTGGTAAGACCCTTCTCCAGCTCCTACAGAGGGAATAAACCTGCCTCACTGTGCAGGCTTGGCATTTGTTGAGTATTTATGCTTTGAACAGTTTCTATACATCTTGAAGAGGACTGTAGGCTTGGCTGAACAGAATTCTAATTCGTTTTCTCAGTTTGCAAACTTTGTGAAAGAGTTCGTACTTACTTTCCCTCTTCCTCCCCATTAACTTGCTTCAAAATAGGTTAGTTCGATGGTTGATTACAGCAATGCCAGAAACCTGGCTGTGATGGGAAGCCCAGAACAGACAGTAGTGTGTATGTCTGACAACAGATTGTCAGGATCTGAGAGTATTAAAAGCACAAAAGCCATTACTCTTCCATAGTGGTATGAATGCTGCAAGGAGATGCATTGCACTCTCTGCTGCTGTTGTATAGCCAGGCATTGGGCATGGATTAACAGAAGAGCAGTGTGGCTGTGTTCATTAGGCTGATTTCTTACTTCCCAAGGGTACATCAAATAGGTGTGCTCACCTCTCTTTAACTGATGTGCTATTGAGAGACATTAAATCCAAAACTCAATTTTAAGAGGATGAGTTATTAGGGAAGTTTAAATATGCATATATGCAGGTTCAATCAAGCTATTTAAAGCAGAAATCAATTTACAGGCAAAAAGGCAGAAACCAAGCTAGACTCTAAAAGAGGTACAATATGCATTGATTTGCCTGCTTTTCTGGACCACATTTAACCTCTGATTTGCAATCATATCTTACTGGAAGGTACTTGAGGAAGAGGCCATGAAACAGCAAGCAATGAAAGGCTTTCAGAATTATGACTAATCAAATCTAGTGTCAATGCAGCCACAACTCAAAAAGCTGTGGACTTTTGACTTGTGGCATGTGCTCTAATAAGAGATGCAGCAATTAAAACTAGAGTTTTAAAATGTAATCTTTTAAAGGTTCCAAATAGAAGTTGGAATGTGGATTAGTACTCTATAAATTTGATTCCTGCTGTTGGTTTCAACAGCAATGAGTTTCCTGCTACTCATCTTAATTTCAAGAGGGGTTACCTGTGTTGTGTTCTAGAGGAGTTTTGATCCTGAGCATTAAAGCAGTTGACCACAACCAGAGTCATTTTGGAAATGACCACTTGGAATTGTCAGAACAATCTCAAAAGCATACTGTATAAGGCTGAAAGCCAAAAGATTAGCTGTGGTGTGGGCAAGTTCTTTCTTTGGAGCAACTTGCATGTGTGTACCCGAACAGTGCTGGTCAAAGGAAAACCAGTGCTTGGCTCAATGGCCAGGTTACAGTTTTGTAGAAGGCACTGGGAGATTTCATATGTGGCCTGAAGTTATGAACACAGCAAGCCCTTGTTCAGAGAGTTCTCTCATAGCACAAGTTACCTTGTAGGGCTATGGCCTAACATTTCAAGGTAAATGCTGTATTTATGAATAATGCTGGAAAGGTTTACATGTTTTGGGTTTTATTCTCTTTTTTTGGCCATTAAAATGCAATGTTCTTGTGCTAATACTACTTTGTTCGTTTGATGTTCTCAAAAGTATGTAAAATGATGCTTTCTAGAGCCAGTGGCATTGCAAAAGGCATAGCATGCAATCATTCCTGTCCCTACAGCATGCAATCATTCCTGTCCCTACAACTACCTACAGTGCACAGTTTGTGTTAACTAGGCTGAAGCTCTGTATACAAAGCTGTCAGAAAATAAAACGCTACTTCAAGATACAATGCTTGTGTTGTTCAGTCACCAATGGTACGGGAAACATTACCTAGCACCACAGTCAGCAGTAAATGGCTGCTGTTGCTATTACTTGTTTCCACAGAATCATCCAAGCTAAAACTGATTAAACAGCAGATAAAAATGAAGATGGGGAAACTTTGTTACCATAGGGAAACGGGGTGGGGTTTAATAAAATAGTCATGTTTACTAGCAATACTAGACAGTGTAATGCTTGGCTGAATCAGGCCCTGAAGAAAGCTTGGATGAAGATGTGGAACATCTGCATCACTGGAGAAAACACTAGGTCCATCCAGCAGAACTTGGACTTTAGGCCACATGGTGATCACACCTGGATTATTTTTGCAGGTAAGCAGGAAAAGGTGACTCTTGTGAAGGGTAAAAGACTGCATTATTTGGCAGAGCACCTCATTCAGTGAACTCCTGGACTGGATTAAGATCTGAGATGTATTTACCAGTTAAATAAGTGGGAGGATTTGAGGTCAGCATACTTATTCTGTGTTGTCTCATTTAAAAACAAAAGCCTGACAGAGCCAAAACCCCAACAAAACAAGCTCCCAAACAACCAAACCAACCTCCAAAAGCCTGCAAACTGGTGTTATGTGAGTGATATTGTTTGTGGTGTCAAGCCTTCTGTTCTAGGGTGATGCTTTCCTCAGAGCTGCTACCTCAGTATCTGTCTAGTGCTATCAATTACAATGTGACATGACTGGAACAGGAAACTGGTCTTGCATCAAATTGCTACAGCAGAGGCTGTAAAATGTTCCCTCTATCAAACTGTCTAAACATCCAGTTACTCACTTAGCAGGGAATTTCTTTTTAACTCCATAAACATTTATCAGGATGGCTTGTCTCAAGGAAAACACTTAAGTACTAGTTGTACTCGAGTTAAAAAAAAAAGTGCAATTGGTGAAGGCAAGTTCCATGGGATTTCCCTGTTGTCTTTTACACTAATATCCCAGAATTAAAAAAAAAAAAAAAAAAAAAAATCAGTGTCTGTTGACTCTGAATGTGCCTGCTTCTGTTTGTGTATGCTGGTGTACTGATGTCTGAGATAAAATTCATTCTTTTGGGGAATGCTTTAGGTTGAACACCCGGAGCAACCCAAGGATGTTAATTAACTCTTAGGAGACAAAGGAAGACATTAAGTTGGATAATTAAAAGGATTCCTTAGGTAACTAAAGGTTTTCACATGTTCCTGATAGTGCTGGAAGGCTCTGTGTCTGAGAGCCCCTGAGAGCTGCTGTATTGCAGTAAGTAGCTAGCAGATACNCACTAACCACTTTTCTTCTAATCCTCCCCAGCCGATCCTCCTTGCGCGTAAGCCAAACCTTGGGGTAAGGTGTGGGAGTGGGGAGAAGGTGGAAGGGTGGTTGGGAGCCCCTCCTGGGGTCTCTGATTTCTGGGAGGGGAGTTGTGTGTCTGTATTACCTTAAACTTGTATATTTCTGTAAATATTCCTGTATATACTGTATATATTTGCTTGTATATTGTGCTGAGCTGTAAATATAGCTTCATCTCTTAACTTCCAGTCCGGCTGAGATCTAGTCTGGGTCATTTCAAAGTGTGGGGGGGCGGGGAACTCCCAAACCGTCACATACAGTTTTCACAGCAAAACATTCTTCTTTTCTCCTCTCCAGCTGCTCGTGTCCCAGACCAGAATTGCTCGTCCAGTCTGTCAGTGGGTGCAGGAAGAAATGTTCCACTGCTTTTCTTGATTTGTTCTCTGTGGAGGGCTCTCCTGTAAAGCTTGTGTGGTCATGATCAAGAGAGATGTTTTTCAGAGATTTATTATTAAAAACTGGGAGCAATGGGATTTTATTTTACCTGCTAGATCTTTTGAATCTTTCTGGATAAGCGACTGGAGTGATCATTGTTTAATAACTGTGGGGATGGGAGAGAAGTTTCTCTAGTATCTGTGCTGCCAGTTTGACCTAGGTGGTTTGGGTGCTGAGTCCCTCTGGCAAAGTATCCAAGTGAATTCTGCATGAAGATTTCTAAATTGCTGATTATTAGAAGATTAGATAGAGTATCACTCATCTTAAACTTGTTATTTTTCTTATTCTTTATCTACAGTTCTAACTATTGACCGCTATCCTAGCAGATGCAGTGCAGGGTCAGCCTGTGGTATGGCCCAAAGCAACTGCTGCTTGCAAAAGTAGAACCAAAATGTGAAAAATATATGGAAATGTGAAAAAGAAAAAGGTAGAGATTTTTGTTATTTATCCTAGCCTGTAATTCTAATAATGCTTTAAATAATTTGAAAGAAGCTATCCCACTTTTCCCTT
>VWYK01029068.1:729-18441 GCA_013399775.1 Semnornis frantzii | reverse complement strand
GGAAAGAAGGAACTAGGTCATGATAGTTGTTCCCTCCCCCACCACCTCCCCTCAGTCTTTTGGAAGATAAGAAATTTAGATATCACTGTGATTTGAGCCATTCTTCAAAATACCCTCTACATCTTTCACACATTGATTGGTCTCCGGACTTCTCGTATACATATTTTTATAATGCTGAGGATGTTTTTTCACTGCAGGAGCCAGAAGTACCTGTTTTCTTCCAACCTACTTAGAAGGGCTATTTTGCAGCCCATAGTACACCTATTTTAATTGTCTTGCATATGCATCTGTGCATCTTCTCTTGTGGGGGTTGAAATGAAACAGTTTTCAAACTAAACTGGGTGATACTTATCACAGACAACTGTGCTAGGAACAGCTCTCTTCTGAACTAACCTTTACTAATATCTCAGGTGTGCACTCGGGTCTGTTGTACAGCCCTATAAGGAAATCAACACACAGCGCAAGAAACACACAAATCATTTATTAATCTGTTCTCACCACTACCTGGGTTTTTGACTTAAATGTTAACTTCATTGAAATCATAGATATGGTCTAATTTCTCTAAAAAACCTAAATGAACCAACCAATCCCATTTTAAAACCCCATGACAAAACAAACAAACCCCCTGAATTCTGCATGTCAGTAGGCCTGGAGTCAGCAAACAACTTGCCTTCCCTGACCTTTAGTTTACTTGACACGCTTTGACATATATGAAAAGAAGGAAGGTGTGTTTCTGAGCACAAGTAATTGCTGGGAGTTTTGGTAGCTGATCTCCTGGGCGTGTTTCTCATCTAGAGAGGTTCTTTAGTTTTCCTCCTAATGCTGCTGTGGAAGGAGATGGAACATTGGCCTGTAAGCATCATTGTTGATCTCACCCAGTATTGCATGTGTAGTAGTTAAGAAGTTAGTGTTAATGACCATTAATGTTAAGAATCAGTTGCATATACTACACTATGGCTAGTTTTATCTCCAGCTACCATTTCTGTTTATGCAAACTAATGCTTGGTGTGTTGGCTTTAATTAGGTTTCTGTTAGGAATATGTGCAGTTACTAATGGATGCCAAAATGCATGAGAGTGAAAAGGCTTGACCTCCAGAGATGGAAATGTTATTAATGCTTAAACGATTC
Source organism: Semnornis frantzii (assembly GCA_013399775.1). NCBI lineage: Eukaryota > Metazoa > Chordata > Aves > Piciformes > Ramphastidae > Semnornis > Semnornis frantzii. Next base: position 17,313 of record VWYK01029068.1, on the reverse strand, counting down.
CATTGAAATCCTGGTTAACGCATCAGTTGTTACAAATGTCAGTGTGGTTGTTTGTACTCTGTGATACTGGGCTGGAATTTTCCCACAGGCATAAATGAGTTAATTTAGTTAGAAACATCAGATTTTGCACCTGCAGGGGTTAAGGACACCTAGACTGTGAACTCTAATTCCTCACTCAGGTGTTAAACTTTCTGCACAGTTGCACTGCTTTCAGTAGGCCCTTTTACTGTGAGTGGAGTCACAGAATCGCAGAACCTTAGAGGTTGGAAGAGACCTTCATTGAGTCCAACCCCCCTGCCAAAGCAGAGTCCCATGTGTGTCAGTATGTATGAGATGAAGACATTTAATGTCATGTCTTAGCCTGTAAGTTTCTGCTGTATGGGGAGCTGTCCCATTAGCAAGGGGTGCAACTGCAGCAGGCTGGCTTCCTTCACACACCAGTCCCTCACAGACACAACTGTTGATTTTATAGAGGAAACATTTGGGCCCACAAGCACAAATTTACAATGTTGGATTATGTCCTAAATTTGACCTACGTTGTTTTGTCCTATTTTCTTCTTTTTAATCTTGTTGCACAGTCCATGTAATTTTTTTCTGTGTTCTGCTTTGTTTCTCAAAGCATAGATTAAATGATTTTTTTTTTCTAAACAGATAAATTCCAGCAGTACTGGGTTCTAGATCAACTGTCCAATTTCATGAACCAGAGAGCCACAAAAAGAAATAAATATATCTGACCAGAGATTTTAGTCTTGTATTTTTGCAAGGTCAGAATACTGATAATAACCAGGAAAAAAAGAAAAAAAATTAGCAATTGGGAGTCTTAATCTGTTAACTGTTGAGTTTTCTGAACAGCAGAACTGAAGAAATCTGATTTTTTTTTTTGATTGATCTCTTCTCTAAACCGGGGGAAAGCCGCCATGTGCATTCAACTTCTTCCTGGTGCAAGGGGATGCAGGCAGGATGGTGATGTCCTGAACACCTTTCTCTGGCAAAACTCCATCCCATGTTTCTGCCTCCAGGAGCATTGCTGATTCACAGAAATGAAACCAAGCCCAAGGATGGAGGAATTTCTGAACACAGTGAGAATTCTGCCTGGAGGCTTTCCGGCAAATGTTTGTCCCCTTCCCTAGAGGTGGCTGAAGTTGCATCATGGTCCCTCCTTCTGTGAAGGCAGAAGACAATTCTCCTCTACTAGCTGCTTATTTTCTCAAAACCTGTAGGTGAGGCTGGGTGGTGAATGGCTGGAGAGCAGCCCTGCAGAAAAGGACCTGGGGGTCTGGGTTGATGGAAAGCTCAACATGAGCCTGCAGTGTAAGTGCAGCCCAGACATCAGCTGAGTCCTGGGCTGCATCAAGAGCAGTGTGGCCAGCAGGGCAAGGGAGGTGATTCTGCCCCTTTACTTTGCTCTCGTCAGACCCCATCTGGAGTACTGTGTGCAGATCTGGAGCCCCCAGCACAGGAAAGACATGTAAGTGTTGGAGCGAGTCCAGAGGAGGCCATGAAGACGATCAGAGGGCTGGAGCAGCTCTCCTATAAGGACAGGCTGAGAGAGCTGGGGCTCTGCAGCCTAAAGAAGAGAAGGCTTCAATGAGATCTTATAGTGGCCTTCCAGTATCTGAAGGGGGCCTACAGGAAGGCTGGGGAGGGACTATTTACAAGGTCTTGCAATGACAGGACAAGAGGCAATGGGTTTAAACTGAAAGAGGGGAGATTTAAACTGGATGTCAGGATGAAGTTCTTCCAGTGAGGGTGGTGAGACACTGAAACAGGTTGCGGGTGCTCCCTCCCTGGAGGTGTTCAAGGCCAGGTTGGATGAGGCCTTGAGTGAGCTGTACTAGTGGGAGGTGTCCCTGCCTATGGCAGGGGGTTGGAACTAGATGATCTTTGAGGTCCCTTCCAACCTTACCATTCTGTGATTCTATACCTCACCTTATAATTCCTTTCAGACAAGTTTTTTGAATGGGAGTGATGATTTCAGAAAATGAGGGACTGGTCAGGCAAAAGCAATACAGCTGCACACGCATCATTCCATTCAGAAGTCAGGATAAAACTGTTTTCTAATTCAAGCTATGTAACTCATGAATGTAACTTCATGCTTGCCTGTGCATAGGTGAAGAGTCTTTGGGAGAGGATGAAGGCAACCCCCAAAGCATATTCACAGCAAATCCCCAGCACCCAGAGATTTTGCCACTGCTGGACCTCTACTCACCTCAACTGGTCAGTGCCAAGAAAATATCAGAATCTGGTCATATTTATCTCATTTTATAGCCAGTAAAAATTATTAAGGAATTACTGAGGTGAAGTGGCTTTGACTCTTTCTATAGGAGTGTGAATGTCTTGTAGTGCCTTGCAATGTAACATGATAACTTGCAAAGAGCTGTGAGTCCATCTGTAAACACGTGTTATAAATGAATGAAAATCAGGCTCCTGTGCTGTTTGTGTGTGGTCTGTTCATGATGGCTCAGTTTCAGAGGTTTTGCAAAGCAGCTTGAAGATTTGCTTCTGTGTGTGAATCCAGAGACAAATGTTCCTGTCCAGTGGGAGTCGTTCAAATTAGCCAGATATCACAGATTGATCAATGTGAGGGAACCTTAGGGGATGCAGAGAGTCAGGAGACATTCTCAGTGCAGAGAGCTACTTCTCTTAGCAACTAAATATCACGTAACTGACCCTTCATTGGGCTGTTCTGCTAACAGCTATTGCTGTATGCCCTTGTTGTGTGAATAGGAATGGTGCTCTAAGTGGTGACTGCCTTAGCTGCCACATTTAAGGGCAGCAGGTCCAGGATACTGGCATTCAGCACCCCAACACGTGAGCAGGAAGCTTTCGGAACTAGTAAGAGGTGCCATCTCAATCTCATGCACTTTAAGCCAAAATGACTTTCTGAGAGTTGCCAGATAGTAGTTGCTGATAATTCACTTATGTCTCCTCTTGTCTTGCCCTCTGTCCTTTGTCACCTTTTGCAGTAGTAGCACAAGCTTCAGAGTTGAAGTACAAAATGCTTTCAGCAAGTAAAGACAAACACTGATTAGAAGAGGTGCCAGGGATGAGCTAACGCTTGGATTTGGTATGAGCAGCTCATCCTCCCCTGCGGCAGTCACACAGAATATTTTGACTTGCTACAATAATTTCCTGTGGGCTGGTATCTAGTGATTTGTTACAAATGGTAGCAACAGGCTCCATCAGGAGCTGCCCTGGAGGGTTGTTGATTCATTTAGTCCCACAATGAAGATTGAGTGAGCCATTATTTCAAAAAGCAAGCCGGATCCAGCACGTATTTGTATCAACACGCCAAAGATGACACAACCTCTGCCTCACCCAGCCTGGCGAAGTGAGATTTTGCTAATGTTTTGTTTGGTCTCCATATCTGGCTGGGAGAGAGTAAACTAAAAGCATTCCCTTTGAGGGGATGGCTCACCCGCTATCTGTGCACCTCTCTTCTGCAAAGGTTGATGTGGGAGATATCACTGCAAGGATAAGGACCTTGGGCTTCCTCAGATGCTGCAGTGACTGGGATTGCTTGCCCACCAAATGCAGCTTGAGCTCCCTACTATTCCTGCCACACATTGGAACTAATGAGGAGAGCTGGTGAGTGACCTTTTGGTGGTCCTGGTCAGTCAGTGTGCAGCAGACGATGCTCACTTGCATATGAGGTCTTCACGTACTCTGCACCTCTGCTCTCCCTGGAGAGCTCACAGGCACTAATGCATCTTTCCAGTTATGAGGTTTAAGTTTCTGTCTGGTTACTTTTTAAAGAACATTTTTGACATTGTCAAAGTTGAAGCAGTTGGAGCTTTCTGCAGTCCAGGAGAGAAGCTGACTCAGCTCTACTTCGCTCAGTCTTATTTAAAGACCATGACTGCTACTTCTGAAATGTTGCTTGTGAATGCTATATTATGACATTACCTGCTTTTCCATCTGTTAAATTCCACAGTTCCAGCAGCAAAAATACCACCGTCTGACAGTAACTGCTGTCAAAGATCTTGTTTAGACTTCTCCAAAATGTAGTAAAACCTGATACCATTAAAGATAAAACAAGTTCTGTTATAATAAACCTTTCTTAAAATGTGATTCTAGGAATGTTACTGTTTATAGCACCTCTGGATCTTTTTTTTTTTTCTGCTGCATAAGAGGGAAACTGCACCCATCTAGAATCTAAAGTACTATTATTTGCTTATTCCTGATCTAAATGACATTGTCATCGTTTAGAACCCATGTACAAATGCATAACCTTCTTAGTAAATCTGGTCACAGCATTCTACGTGGCTGTTCCCCAAACCTGGGAGACAGCACCTATGATCAGGCTGTTTCATACAGGATAAAAATGTGTCAATTGAGCCAAACCCATTTCCCACCTTCTGTGTAACCGAATGGCTTTGTCATAACCTAGAAGTCAAGTTATAAGCATAGGTCATGAAGCAGGAGATGCCCTGAGCCAAATACTGTGTATTAATTAGAAGCAGAAAATTACAAGTCCATAGTAAGTAGTGCACTTAAATATGAGTGTTAATTGGGACAATGAATTATATGAAGTGTTGTTTTAATTAATTGAATAGTTTTGAAGACTTCCTGAAGTCAGGTTTCCCATTAGCAAGCATTGCCTAATGGGCTGTGTTTCCCTAGGGATCCTTGCAGCCTTGGTCAGGCACAAGGAAAACAACCAAAGAGGTTCTGAAATGCTGTGGCTCTGTGGTGCTGCACACAAGCTGTGTGTCTAAAGGAGGCTCACCAACCAATCTCTGCTCCTGGCTGCTGTTTCTGCGGGTTTAAGTATCTGTTGGTTCTTCAGCCCACCTGGAAAGTCACTGAAGAGCAGAGTTCTGAGCACAACCCGGCAGGGACATGGGTGGTGCTGTGATAGCCATCAGCTGCTCTCAGGGTTGGGTCTACCTCTTGTGGAGGCACAGAAGTAAGCAGTGCCCTGCAACAGCTCCTAGTCCTGGGAGAGCTGGAAGAAATGGTAGCAGCACTCGCAGGTCTCTTGACTCTGCATAGGCATCTCCCTGCTGAAGGCCAGGGATATGTAAATATAATTTTGGAGAAATGTTTAGCCTGTTTCATGGCTAAAAACAGAGATGTGAGATAGCTGTATTTGGACTTGGGCTCTTCCTGGTGGCAGCAACTGCAGTCTCCTGTTGCGCTATGAAGTGAGGCATATTTTTGGTGTAGCTCGAATATTTTTTGTTTGTAGGGGGTTTTGTGGCTTTGTGTTTGGTTTTCTTTGTGGGTATGTGTGTAGTGTTTGTTGTTTGTTTGTTTGGGTTTTTTTCCTTTTTTTTTTTTTCCTTTTCTTTCAACAGCACCAGCACTCTTGGTGTTGCCATGTGGCAGCCTTCAGGAGTTACTCTGGAGGCTGGCATGGCACGTTCCCTGCACGGTACATGGCGCTCCTAGGGCCCCTCCTCATTCTGGGCTTGCTGGCACAGTCCAGTGCCTCAGCAGCATCATTGTTTGGAGCCTGCTGGTTGCATGCCGCCCAGAGGGTTCCCTCATCATGCCAGCAGCTTTCCCGTGCTGCACTGATCCTGCTCAGCCCCTCAAAGTCCCTCACCAGGGACTGGGCAGGGCAGTAATGGAATTATTTATTGGGGAAGGCAGGCAGAGGAAGATGAGGCTGTTGGCAAGGTTCCAACCACCAAACCGGTCTGAAACCATGTGATTTGGCACAGTGTAAGGAGCTGTAGCTAGCAACACAAAAGATGAATAATTTAGGGCTGTGGCATTCATTCTCCCAATTCAAAAATGATTAAGCTGTTGGTGAGGGCAGGCAGCTGCAGGTTTGGGCTGCCTTCGTCCCCCTGGCAATGGTTAACACGGCAGTCACAAGTGGCAAGACGGTGTGACCTGGTTGGTGAGTGGGCATCTCCTCTCCAGCAGCACCGTTCGCCTCAGAGCAGGGCTGCCTTGAGGCCTCATGGCACCCCATCCTGCCATGGGCTTGGGAGGGGATCAGTGCACAACATGAATACTGGGTGTCCTCATGCTCCTGCTGCTCTTTGCTCCACCCAGATTATCAGAGGAAATGTAAAGCTGCAATGTGGGGGTAAGTCACAGCCACCATGTGTGCCTGCCTTGAGGTCACAGTAATGAAAAAGGTAGGAAGAGTGAACATCTACTACCGGCTCAGAACAGACATGCCCAGCTCAGCTCTCTGCTGTGTCGCTGCCTTGCGTCACTTCCCAGGCTGTGGGGCCAGAACTCTAGGGGGGTTAATGGGGTAATGGACCTGCCTAAATCAACTATAGTTCTGTATTTGAAAATACCAGACATGTTTAACTAAAATGAAATAGCTAATGGCTGGGAGCAGGGAGATTTTTGCTATGTTAGTGAAGGGGAAAGTACAAATAAAAGGGCTGGTTTCCAATTAGAAAACTGTAACTACATAAAACTGTTCTTATCAGGATTGTCTTATCTAATTTCACTCTCTCCTTCAGTGCTTTGGAGCTACTGCATGTGCCTACAAATGAACCTGTCCTTGGGAAAGAGACAGTAGCTGCTGCCAATTACCCCAGAGGGCTGGAACTGAATAGGAAATCCCAAGGATACTGCTAGTAAGTGTAGGAATGCTGCTTTATATTTTGAACTAAGTCTGTGTGTGTCTTGCCATCAATCCACAGGGACAACGCTTTGATATGCTTAACGTGACACCTCAAAACCTGAATACTGTAAGCAGGAGGCTGAAGTTAAAACAAGGGAATTAAACCACCAGTGGTTGGTAGACGCTTCTTTTCTCTGACTGGAAAGGATCTTTCAGTCCTTTCCCCATTGTAATCTACATGTCTACTGGCTTTTGTCAGAGTTGTAGCACTGCTGACCTAGGAAAATTATTTTCTTTTACCTTCCAAAATTTTCCCCATTTCACTGAGCAACTCTCTGTGACTCCACTCTCCTGGCTCTGTGGCTGCTTTTAACACACCTTTGCTGCAAAGCTTCCAGAGGTCCCTCCTCAGCCCAATCCTTTACGGCAACAACTGATATGGCATAGATCTTCAGCACTGGTTGTCTTGGGGAAGAGGTGAGCAAGGCACAAGATTGCTAGGATGCAATGCTGCCTAACAGGGGTGAAAGAAGTACATTGCAGCAGATCTCAGAAAGCTGGTGTTTATCTGTCACTTCCTTTGCATGTGGGAGGAGAAGTGAGGGATGGATCAGCCAACAACCTCACAGCAAGTCTACCCAGTTCGTAGCACACTCAAAGGCTGCATAAACTACCCACACAGGTGAATTGCCTCCTGTGAGGAGCAACCCCAGATTGTACATTAGTGAGGAAGTCCAAGTAGTGCATGGAAGGGCTGTCCAGAGCCAAAGAACAGTTTCAAAATGGTAAAGAACATGGCCAAGTCACAAGTTGTTTATTGGAGGTAAGGTTTACCTCTGCTCTGCACACAGAGACACTCCTTTAGGGTCGCCCCACTGTATGTATCCACACAGAAGGGGCTGGTATCTGTACACAGACTATCAACATGCACTTGACATTGCATTAAACTCACAAGAAAATTTATTTAGGGTGCCTTGTGCTGCACACAAGCTTTGAGCTACCTAAGTCTCTCTCAGTGGTTCCTTCTGTTGCATGAGATTATGGCCACAGCTTCCAAGCCCTGCTGCTGTTGCAGACCTCTTTGGCTTTCCCTGGAGAAAGTTGAGTGCAGTTGCTTTTCAATTTAGAGGAAAAAGAAGGCCAAAAAAGTCCACAAAACAAATTTTGAGAAATTGTTACCCTCTCCAGTATTTATACTAAGTAGCATGTGTCTAACCTGTAAGCACTCCATCTGCACTGTAAGCTTTTGGCACTCTTACCAAATATCACACTGCTTGGAAAACTGCTCTTGAAGGCTATGGGTACCTCCTAATCCTGAGTCCTGGCTTGTAGGCTTACACAGATGTCTTTACCTTTTGCTGTATATACAGAAGTCTCATACTTGAGCCTTTGCTCTCAGTAATTTTTCTGTATTTTCTATAGAAAATATCCCTCAGAAGTTTGTTCTAATAACGAAAAGCAAGGACCACTCAAGTTTACATCTGGGAGAATGCTGTTCTGCAGTGTTTTGTGGAGATCTGAAAGGCACCATATCTGCTTTTTTCAAGGCTGACGGTAAAGCATACTTCCAGGCCACTTTCTTTTCTCTCACTCATACTGAGCTATGGTTCACAGCTCTATCGTGGAGCTGTGAAAAGCATTCAATATATTTAACTGTTAGGACTCATTCTACTGTATGGGGAAGGTCATGTCTGTCTAGCAGTTGTTTGTAAGATACAAACATTCATTCATTTTGGAGTTGATTGATAACAGCTGGAAATTGGACAAAGTTTTTTTTTATTAGACTTTGTATTTTCTTTTTTGCCTTCATTGTTCACTTGAAGATCCCTGTAATCCTTCTACACTATTTTCAATGTCATTCTCTGCACCTTTTTCTAATTTCCTTCTCTTTTCCTCTCCTATGATATGCTTTTAATTACTTTTATATGTTTTCCTTTTACTTTTCTGATTTTTTTTTTCCCAATCAGACTTTTTTTTTCTATTTCTGTCATCATATTTTCAATGGCTCTGGGCATATGGTACAGATGAAGAAGATTAAAATATGAGGAAAGTCTTGCATGTGAAAGAAAAAGTAAGTGCAAAAATAGAGAGGACTATCCTGAAAATAAACTACACAAAATACTACAGTTGAGTTATTGCAAGAAGATAAAAAAAAAAAAAAAGAAAGAAGAGAGAAGAAAAAGAAGAGGCACATCTTATTCTGAGATACATTAATGGGACAATTGCACCAGCAGCATGGAACACAGGTATTTTGTTTCACTTTACTGTGGGAGGCCACATCCAGGACAGTGGGTTGAATTTTGTGGACAAATTGAGAAGTGTCTAGAGGATACCAACATATAAGGAAAGGTAGAAGGAATCCAGCTAGGCACTGGATCTGTCTCATTAGGGAGGACAAACACTATTACTGAGTGTTTTAAAAAAGAGAAGATATGAGGGTGTGGGTGGGAGACTCCAGATATGGTTAGGTACATTGATTAAGACAATAATCTGAAGTTTCTTCCACTGCCATGTTTTGGGGCTTTGCTGTGTTACTGCACACACATAGGTGGAGCTGTGGAACTTTTCACCTTTCTTGCATTGCAGGATGAGGTGGCAGAAGGGCAGGCTGGCAGCCACAGCACAAGCCCTCACAAGCATTGTTCTCAAACTCCACTTCTGGTCCTACTGCTAGTCCTGAGCAGTGTTAACTGCACGTAATATGGTTACAATTCTTGTCCTTCTTGAAAGGGTTAACAGCGAAACTCTTTTTTTCTGAGCAGGCTGAAGTCCGTGTGAGTGAGGCTAAAGATTTGCAAGCGATGTTACATTGCCGTTAGGAAGGCCTGAGAGATAAACTATCCTGGCTTTCATATAAACATTTGCAGTTACAAACAGGAGCAAGCATAACGGGAGAAAATGTGAAAGATTCATTAATTTCTGTAATTGAAAAAAAGTTTTATTTGAGATTGAATACCTTTTAAATAATCCTACAGCAACCATGGCACAGTAAATCCCACATCCCCTTTCACTCAGTTACTTTGATCAGCACCAAACTGCAGGTTGGTCACTGAGTCTCAAAGGCATTTTGGCCAAAGAGCGAGTCTGCAGGAGCTGGGTCCTGCTTCTTCCTTTGCCCAAATCAAAAAAACAAACCCAAAAACTAGCCAACCAAACATAACAACAACAAAACCCAAAACACAAATTAAGCAATAATTATGGAAATGTATGCCAGAGAGTTGCAGTGGAAGAGCTACAGAAATTACCTGGTTTATTATTAAAAGATAACTCTGAGCATCCCATGAGTGCGAGGCCACTCATCAATTAAAAATCACCTCGGGACCACAAAGCAAGCTGTGTGCTACACACTCCCATTTCAGGCAGAACAATCACAGAAAAAATGCTTAAAACAGATACTAAAAATAGCAGACATGCAGATAATAATCATCAGGTTTGGGGACATTAGGAAATAAGAAGTTTGTTTATTTTCTCTTGTTTTTTGGCATCAAGAAGCAGCATGGCTCACAAGCTTCTCCTCTTCAGGGCTGAGAACTCCACTAGTGCAAGGCTGTGCTGGGAAGTCAGAGATTCATGACTGTCAGTAGCAAATCTTGTAGAAAAAGCAGAGTTCCTAAGGGTCATCTCCTCAGAACCAGGACAGAGAGTGGTGATTCCCAGAGTGCCCTGCTCTTTCACCAGCACCTTATAGGTGGGCTTAAGTAGGAGAGGGCAGTAATGCAGGAAACCCCTCCTGCACTCAGGAAAGTGTAGGCACTGTGGCTTTGATGTTGCAGAGCTGTGTCTTTGCTGCTCTCCACAGTCTCAGGCGAGACAAGACTGGAAATTCCTACCAAAGGAAATGCAAGCACTCTTGGAGATTAAAATGGGCAGAGGGTGAATAGGATCTATGGACCACCATCATCTCCAAGGCATAACTGTTCCCAACAGCACTTTGTTGAGTTTAATTTTAAATGACTCTTTCAGTGTGGCTTTCCCTTCTTCCTCCAGTAAGCTTGGTTCATTAGGTCCATTAGTGCAATTAGAGGTTTGACACAGCAGGCCACTCAAAAACTTCAGTTGAAAGGGTGTTTCACTGACAGCTAACTTCTCTCTTACTCTATGGGAAAATTTGTATGAGTAAAATATGAATGTCTGAGTGTGGCATTTCCCAGACAAAATTCCTTCTATATGACAAATCATGTGGCATCGTGAGCTGATGGTAAAGCAGTACTTATGAGGCTCTGTGCTACAGCTGGGCTGCGTGGCAGAGCTTCCTGGGGCTAAATGTTGTCATGTCTTCCTGTGACTTTGGGCTCACAGCTCACACCCCAGGGAGATCATCCATTCCAGAGAAACAAGCTTGCTTCCTTATTTGGGGGAACAGAGGCACACACAAAGGCAGTCAGCATGGACCCAGATCCTCAAGATGTGCTTGTGGGTCAGTGGCATCACATGCAGCTGCCTGCTAGGGGTGACGCACCATGAGCTGTATCCTACCATAGCTGCTCTCAGAGACCAAGGTGCCTAGGAATGACTTAGGAGACAACTTTCAGGCTCCCTCAAGTATCAATTTTCTTCCCTTGTGAGGGTGTGGGGCAGCTTTGGCTTCATTTGGCCCAGGCTGGCAGACCAGGACTGAGTTACTTTTTGCTATGCAGATTTGACAGAGGCCTGTTCTCTGTGCTATCCTGCTAATAACCTTCTGTTGCATCAGAGGACACTCAGTGCAGTAAGATGATCACTTTTAGGGCAAGATTGACGGCATATGCTAGAGCTGTTATGGAAATGTTGCCTGGTTTGGGTAACTAGTTTGTTTGACAATGTGGGAGATGATCACAATCCAGTTTTAGAATTCAGTATGGAATACTACAAGACAGCATCTCTTCATGTCAGTGGGAAATGAGCCCATTTATGCTAGACAGAACTTGGGCATAGCAAACCAGCACACCCATATGCTGCACAGTATCATGCCACCCTCCTCATGTACTTTTCTAGTTAGTTCCTTATGATTCAATATGCTCAAAGCAGGGGCAGACTGTGCTGTGTCTCTGGCACTTGTGCAAGCAGAAAATCCGGTTAGGAGCATAAAGCTACCTAAACCCTTGATTGCTTGTTGCATGCTTAATGCCGTCAATCACTGCAGTGCTGCAGCAGCTGGGTATGGTGCAAATGTGCCAGAAGCATTTTGGCAAAGAGCAGTGCCACCAAGGTGCATGGCTACAGTTTAGAGTGGGGGGTTTACTGCAGTCTTGGAGTGCCCACGCCATGGAGGAAGGCTTTGTGAGATGTGAACAAAGTGGATGCACAGCTCTGCTCCAGCCACAATGTTTTACAGCCTGGCGCATTAGCTTAGACTCTGAAGTGTGTCCAGTTGGGTTAATGTGCAGGACTGTGAGCTGCTGCAGCTGCTCATCTGTCAGGGAAGGGACAAGATGTACCCTGTGGTAACCATGATTCTGAAGGCCATGGCTACAGCCAGCTGCTGTTCAACCCACAGCCAGCATGGGCAGAGTGCATACCTTCAGAGAGCTATACTGACTCTCTGATTAGTTGAACACCTATAAAATTTCCAGAGATTTGGCCATTATTCCCATACAAACTTTATTAAATTGAACAAATTCTTCGACATGAGCCATCACATCCTTAGTCTGTTCAAACTGTATCAGTCACCACATCCAAATTTGTAAGCCTGCTCAAGCAGCCACACCTTGCACTGTGTATGCATGGTGTTGCATGGGCTGCTGCTCCCTGCTAAAGGCCAGGAGTGAGTCAGAACTGAGCAGAAGGAAATAATGCACTTCATTAAAAAATAAATTAAAACTAGGTGACACTTCCAGCTGTACCGTAAAGGCTTGTGATACAACTAAAATGCAGATATTAGAATTTCCTAGTCAATAAAAAGTCTTTAAAAATACTTCTTTTATGAAATCTTTTAAGACAGAAATTCTGTAACAAAAGGAGCCCCACAGCCCATTAATAGGATATTTATTTCCCTGTTTCATTTAGCTAAAAACACTGCAGTGGAGACTGCTTCCTAAAAGAGTTGGATTGCCATCAGCCATGCTCAGCACAGGAACTGAACATCACAGCCTTCCAACAACCTTACAAGTAGCTGCATCTCCTATTGCCATGGAGATAGACCTGATCTCACTTAAAGCTGGATAATGGGCTCTAAAGTCATCACTCCTTAGATTTAAAAAATGCTGGGGTGATAGTAGGTGGTAGTAGTAGTAATAATAATGTCATAGCTTGTGGAATACAGATGTTGCTGGTTTGGTTTTGGTTTTTTTGTGTGTGTGTGGTTTTTGGTTTTGTTTTTTTTTTTTAATAACCATATTACAGTTGTGTTTGCATTTGAATTATTTGGTCAAACATAACTCTCCATTGTGGCCTAACCTGGCAGACAGCTGAGCACCCCACAGCCATTCGCTCTTAATGAGATGGGAAAGAGAATCAGAAAAAAGGTGAAACTTGTGGGTTGAGATAAGGACAATTTAATAGAACATAAAAGGAAGGAAAAATAATAATGATAAGAGGATATACGAAACAAATTATACATTACGTAATTGCTCACCACTTGCTGAACAAAGCCCAGTCAGTTCCTGAGCAGTGGGCCACCACTCCTCTGGCCAGCTTCCCTGAGTTTTGTTGTTTAGCATGATGCATCCCATACCTCTTTGGCAACTTTAGGTCAACTGCCCTGTGTCCCCTCCCAGGCTCTTGTGAACCTCTAGCCTCCTTATTTTCAAAGTAGTATGAGAAGCTGAAATGTTCATAGTGTAAGCACTGCTCAGCAACAACTAAAAACATCAGTGTGTTATCAACATTATTCTCACCTTAAATCCAAAATACAACAGCATACCAGCTAGCAAGAAGAATACTAACTCTATCTCAGCTGGCATCAGGAGACCCTCAAATTTGTATTGCGCTTACTGATCACAGCACTGCAGCAGTTAGATACTCCCCAGACCCAGCAACAGGGAGAACATCACTAAGAAAACAGGTTTGAGGAGGAGGATTATTTGCTTTAACTAACCAGGCATATGGACAAAACTGGCCATTTATTTTGTCATGACTGTCCTGTTGCACAATCACTTTCCATTAGTTCAGAAGTGTTTGTTTGATCCATTGCCATTCAACATACAATAAAGTTAAATATAATTATGCCCCACATTAATATCCTTTCATTTGGCTGTATTTGGCTGTTTCCAGCTTTGTCCTAGTTTCACAGGGTTCTTAGTTGTACTGAAAATGTTTCCTTTGGCATCACAGTAACATTTTACTAATCAAACAATACTGGCAAAGAAAACTGTGCTATGCAGATAAACTTGACCATGAGAATTTAAACTCCAAAAAAAAATTAAAGCCTTTAGAGAAAAATTGTGGTTGTCGTCACAGGCTGAAATGCAGTGCTGCAACAAAGAATATAAAGAGTTAGAAGCCATCTTCTTAACCTACGATTTTGTGAAAAAAACACTTCTACACTTATTGAGACTTTTGCAAAAAATTAAGTGCTCATATGCCAGTCTTAACCTCAAGATATTTAATAGGTTGCTCTTGAATTATTCACTTTTATCAAATTAGCAGAAGAGTAATTTTTTATTCTAGTATCAGCTCTTGAGAAAGAGTATTGTACACCAGAAACTATTGTGGGTTTTTATTACTGCAGCATATTAAGATATGATCTTGAAAAGCTTTTAAAGCTGAGCAGTGAGTGTATCAGTACTTTATAGTGAAGTCAGATGTACACTTTTGATTCCTGGAAAAATCCGTCCCTATGAGAGGCTCTGCCAACACTTTACACTGAAATAATGCTGAAATTAACAGTGTGTAGGTACCCACCACCTTAATTTGTCTATTCGTGCCCTGCTTATTTTTATTTACTGATCAGCAGTTTTGTGGGTAGATAAATGGGGGTTGAGGTTATTTGCTTTCAACACATTCTTTGTCAATTCTCTGTCAAGTTGAAGAGGAACTTCTATAACCATTTAAATCCATTTCCCAAAATCTGACTTGCCTCCTTATGTTGCCTAACAGCATCACTCAGAATTGTTTCCAAGCCTATGCAGAGAGTTTCTTCTATATTTATTTTAAAAGATGCCTAAACTTTGTCCATTATAGTTAGAAGGAGCTCTGTATCAGAGACTGGGTTGCAGATTCAGAGGGTAATGAAGAAAGCTAGTGCTTATGGTAGTAGAAGTCATTAGGCATGCAGCCAATTTCAGATCTTACAGTCTTCCTCCAGGCTATGCTTGTGAGATTCAAGGTTGTTTTAATTATATTGTTTCTTTCAAGTAGAATTTATAGGGAAAGGATGGCACCGTTTTCATTCAGTGACTATTTTTTTCTCGATCTCAGAGGCAAATTAAAACATCTCTGATGATGAATTAATTACTGTAGGATCTTTTCACACCCACTTTTGTATGGGACTTGTGTTTAAGAGATTGAATTGTGATTTAGAGAGGTGAGATGGTGCAGACTGCCACTTGCAGAATGGCATTAAAGTTCTCCCCGTCTGTGCCAAATCAGCAGTCACTTTAGGTGCTATTTACAGGCACTGACAAATTAACAGAGTCTTTTGATGCTTAGGAGACTTTAAGGACTGGAGTGGACAAGGTAAGGGTGATCTCCAGAAGATATAGTCAGAGCTCTAGGAGAAATCTTTCACAAGCCTTGTCTCTCTTTCAGAATGATCTAAACCCTACATCCCCCACATGTTAGCTCATAGGTTCAAACTAAGTCAATGGCAAATCTCTCACTGATTTCAAAGCAGCAATTTTTTAGCATTTAGGGTATATTACTATGAAGATTAATGATGCAATATAAACACTTCTGTTGTAAATGCAGAATGTAAATAACACTCTTTTATAGCATTTATTTAAATCCCCAAGCACTGGTAGAAAATAGGTCTCCAAATAATGTAAATAGTTTGGGACATTAAAGTCACAGACTTTACAAATATTGGTAGTGTTTCAAAGAATGCATTTTTAAGCGAGCAGTAAAAAGTAATCAGGCATGTAATTGTTGTTTTAGAGATTTAATCCAATTTCCACTGCAGTCAATGGGAGTCTTTACACTTGAATGGGGACCGAGTTGGGACCTTAAACATTTGAAGACAGGGAGGGAAAAAGAAGGGGGAGCAAACCTGTACAAAATCAGAATTGGGAACTTCCTAAGTCTACATAAAATACAGAAGACACTCAAGATAGCAGACATCTTTTCTTAGGCAGGAAGCATCTACTAACCTCAGTAGAACAAGATTCTCCCCTCCATACGATGCCCCTTCTGTCACTTGACAGCCATACAATGAAATTTAAGGACTTCTCAGAGAACTTCACTCAGTTTCTGTCACATGTCACAACACATAATTTTAATTAACCATATTTCTGTATTTGACAAGTAGCACAAATGTTGTCATTAAGGCAATGTATAAACCTGTAATAGGCTAAATCCTATAGAACTTGCATGTAGTTTATATTTAGACCAGACATGAATGCCATCAAAATGGACAGATTGAAAGCTTCGATATATACTTTATGATGTTACTTTGATTGAAAGCATTTGGTCTTTAGGATGAAAACTAGAAAGATAAACTATTTGGGGCATTCACGATTACTTGTAAGAATTGTGGACGGTGCATCAAAATCTACATTGCAGAAATTTAAATCTAGGATTATAAGTAGTTTTTCTCTTGGTCAATGTGCAAATATATAGTGAGTGTGAAGATGTCCAACTAAAAACTGAGTGTCCCGGATGAATCTTCTAACTCGTAAGTTGTCAGGAATATATCAGAGGAGAAAAAATGTTATGCCTGTTACAAGATTTTAATGTTATTTTATTGCATTTTCCCCCTGAGGTATCAGAGCATCTCATTTGCAGCATTTTGTTTACTGCAGAAATGAGACTGCAGCAGACACTTTTGTCATTACCAAGTCAGAGTTAGGTTTGGTGCTTTAGCTGAAATCTAAATGGAATAACAGAAGATGGACATAAATGAGCTATGCAGAGGTTTGGTGGAGTAAACATCCCGTTTCTTTCAGTGCAGAAGAAGAGGCAATGGGCATTAA
>VWYK01029062.1:0-10039 GCA_013399775.1 Semnornis frantzii | reverse complement strand
TACCCTTCTATGATTCTGTGATATTTTGGACTGAGACAGAAAATGTTCACTGTGATCAGCTTGTCTGAGTAACCCAAGGGTCTAGAATGAAATTATTAAGGTATCTGAAATTGCCTCAGATTTAAATACGAAATTCAGAGCTGCAAAGAATAGACAAATGAATCCCTGAGTCAGGATGGGATATCTCTGGTTTATGAGTCAGTAACCTGCAAAAAGTGAGCGATTCGGACGTGTCTTTAAAACAGCCGATTTTGGATAAATATTACACCCATGACATGCAAAACAGTAAAAAAGTAGGGTGATTGAAGCAAGCATGAAATAATCCCTTTTAATATCAGAATGCACAGTGAATGGATCAAACAAAGTCAATGCTTGAAAACTGGAGTTAAGAGTTCTCATTAAAATCCCTCTTTCAAACTCTGCTTATTATGTAGAAGCAATCGCAAGAGCTTCAGTGTTTCGTAACAATGGCAGGGAGGACAAAAAAATATCTTGATATTCATTTTCCTTTCAGTTGCAAATTTTCTCTTCTGAGGGACTGCTCATTCTGCTTCCTGAAGGTGAAGAACTTTTCAGGCTTTTGCATTTTTCATTTATATTGGAAAAGACCTTTCAGATCATTCAGTAGCTGGTCCCAAACAGCCTGTTTTAAAACCAGTAGCATTTGGCTACTAGTAGAATAATAAGCATATCTGTTTATATATAGCTATATATATTTAATCATAGAATCATAGAAGGGTAAGGTTGGAAGGGACCTCAAAGATCATCTAGTTCCAACCCCCTGCCGTAGGCAGGGACATCTCCCACTAGAAGAGGTTGCTCGAGACCTCATCCAACCTGGCCTTGAACACCTCCAGGGAGGCTGTTCCACAACCTCTCTAGGCAACCTGTGCCAATGTCTCATCACCCTCACTGTAAAGATCATTATTATTCTTATTCATTTCAATTATTCTTATTTCATTAAAGATGCTACTTGATCTCATCTTGGTTGGTTAAGTTTCATATTTCCTTTGATTATGTTCAGAGGGCTGCAGCAGCTCTGCTCTGAGGACAGGCTGAGAGAGTTGGGGCTCTGCAGCCTGGAAAAGAGAAGGTTTCCAGGAGACATTAGAGTAGCCTTCCAATATGTGAAGAAGGTTACAGGAAGCCTGGGAAGGCACACATATTCTGTGCTTCTGTGCTCCACAACCTCCCTGGTGGTGTTGGATGAGGCCCTGAGTGACCTGTGCTAGTGGGATGTATCCCTGCTATGGCAGGGGGTTGGAACTAGATGATCTTTGAGGTCCCTTCCAACCTTACCATTCTATGATTCTATGACTCTATGATAAGATGAATTTCAACCCAGTAATTCACAGTGCATTAATTAGGGAACTGCTCCAAAACAATATTTTGCAGATATTAAATATAATGTTAAGAATTGGCTGATAGCTTCTAAATTATGTAAAAAAACTAAAATAAGGAATGCAATGTAGCCAGGTGCTGCAGGGAGCAATCCTGCACCTTCTGACATTTAACATTCCTGTTAAAATGTATTATGAAACTCCTCCTAAACAATATTTTGCAGAAATTAAATATAATGTAAAGAATTGGCTGATGGTTTCTAAATTAAGTAACAAATTAACCTAAAGTAAGGAATGCAATGTAGGCAGGTCCTGCAGGGAGCAATCCTGCACTTTCTGGCATTTAACATTCCTGTTAAAAACCTGGAGAATAATTAAAAGGTGTTGATCAATTCCTAAATCAGCCTGGAGAGAGATGAACTCCAAAATATAGACAAAAATAGGACAAAGTTACAGAACATCCTGGGTGATTCAGCAAATTGGATGTAAACAGCCAAGTGTCTGAATATAGCGAAAGGTAAACTTATTTGTCTAGAAACAGGAGGGCTGCAATTGGTGACTCCTGAAATCATAGAATCATAGACTCATACATCCATTTATGTTGGGAAAGACCTTTCAGGTCGTTCAGTAGCTGAGCATGGGTTGCTGGTTGTTCAAAAGCCTCTATAAACTGAGAGACTGGAGCAGAATAAAGGTCTAGGTGCCTCTCTTCTATATAACTGCTAGCTCTAGGTTAACTTTGTGTAACAAAACAGGGAGAATGGTAAATTGGTGATCATTCAGATAAAAGCTATCAATATAATTAGAACACATTATATAACAGAAGAAGGGAAAGACCAATCTGTTTAGCTCACTGAGATGAAGAGCAACTTGCCTGACTCATTCACTGCCTGATTCCTTAACTCAGAGTATAAAATGTAAATGGACACACAGAGCCCCAACTCTCTCAGCCTGTCCTCACAGCAGAGCTTGCCTTTGTAGAACAGAGCTGCTGCAGCCCTCAGCATCTTGGTGGCCTCCTCTGGACCTGCTCCAACAGTTCAGTGTCCTTCCTGTGCTGGGGGCTCCAGAACTGCACACAGGACTCCAGGTGGGGTCTGAGGAGAGCAGAGCAAAGGGGCAGAATCCCCTCCATTGCCCTGCTACCCACACTGCTCTTGCTGCAGCCCAGCACACAGTTGCTGTCTGGGCTGCACTCACACTGCAGGCTCATGTTGAGTTTTTCATCACCCCAGACCCCCAGGTCCTTTTCCTCAGGGTTGCTCTTGGTCATTCCCCACCCAGCCTGGAGTTTTGCTTGGGATTGTGCCTACCCAGCTGCAGAACCTTATACTTGACCTTGTTGAATGTCATGAATGTTGTCATGAAGTTGGCCTGGGCACACCTCTCCAGCCTGTGCAGGTCCCTCTGGATGAATCCCTGCCTTCTAGTAAGTTGACTGTGCCACACAGCTTGGTGCCATCTGCACACTTGCTGAGGGTGCCCTGATTCCTCTGTCCATGTCACTGCCAAAGATGTTAAACAGCACTCCAATTCCTTAATGCCACAGGGCTTGTGCCTCAATGATCTGGAACAATTGCTAAGCAATGAAGTAACCCTCAGAATCTGTTAGAAAGAATATAAGTGTACAATCACATTCAACAAATGGGCATTGCTTAGATCATATTGGTCTGTGAACAGCTTTGTCCAGGAGCTTCCACAGGCAGTCAGGGTTCTCTGCACACCTCCTTCCATCCAGCTCCCACAGGAGAAAATTGGCCTTCTCAACTAGAGCAAATAAGGGCAGGTGAATTCTGCTGCTGACTCACATGAGATAATTTGCTGCAAAACCACATTTTCTTCACAAGCCAAATGTGCAACACGAAATTTGATTGGTTCTATTAAATTAATTGTTTATGCCCTCTCAGTTTGGGTAAAACTGAGGTTAATATTTTTTTTTATTAAAAATAGAACAGTGTTCTTATGGGATAGCAATTGATTGACAATGCTGGAGAACAAAAATATTTATGTAAGGACAGAAGAGGGGCAATAATTGAAAGGCACTGTGATTATCCCTCCCAGTATATGTGATCCTGGAGTGTGTACAGGAAGAAATTATTTGTAGGAGTAAGAGTGTAGCAAATTTATTTTGAAGTCTTTTGCCTGAAGCTGCCAACAGGTATAGAAATAGCAGACCAAATGTAGTGATGACATCTCATGGCAAATGTTGAGTGACTTTATCTTCTATCTCTTCAAAGTCAGATCAACAGAGACTGTTAGCAGATAATAATGACTGTGAGTTGCTGCACCTAAAATTGATGTCTGGCTCCCCGGGAGAAATAAAAGACTTCGATTTCCTTTGCCATTCACTGGATTAGAATGCTAGAGAAAAAAAAAAAAAAAAAAAAAAAAAAAAAAAAAAAAAGAAAAAAAAAAAAACATTTGTAAAAAAACAAAGAAAAAATTAAAAAAAAAAAAAAAAAAAAGGAAAGCAATACACATCTGTATAACAAGCATGACAAGATTAAAAAAAAAAAAAAAAATCAATCTTATGGCAATTTTGTTGCCTGAAATTGTTTGAGTACCTCCCTACAACCTCCTCTAAACCTCCCTTTTACAGTGTCAGTCAACAAACTAGATTTGCATGTGGGCATAATGATGTCTTAAGCACTGTTTCTTAAAGATTCATTTAGTATTGAGATAATTTTATTTGATTCATTTAGTATTGAGATAAATTTCTGTGATTCATTTAATATTGAGATGAATTTCTGTGATTCATTTAATATTGAGATAATTTTGTCCGATATAGTATTGAGATAATTTTGTTTGACTCATTTACTATTGAGATAAATTTGTTTGATCCGTTTAGTATCAAGAAAATTTTGTTTGAATGCTTATCCTTAATAATAACTCCACGGTGAGGACTGTGAAAACAAGAAAAACATGTTTTTTATCTTTGGTCTTTATCTGACATTCAGACATATTCTGGTTTTATATGTATTGGACTGGCACTCTTATAGCACAGGTAACTTTCCAGTGGAAAGTACCATGTTTGTAAGGTTCTGCTGATCACTCCTATAGACTCGTGAAGATCAACATTGTAATTATTTTGTTGTTCAGTTGATTATGGTTAAATAAGGTAAAAAAATTCTATTCAGAATAGGTTTTAATTCTGCATATAAATTTACAGCTAGGTGGAGAGTTCACTCCTTTACTTAAGTGTCAGGTCTGTTAAAGCAGAAGCAACTACACCTGCTTATCTAGCTGATAGAATCACAGGATCATGGAATAGTGGAATCATAGATTCATAGAATCAGTCAGGGTTGGAAGGGACCACAAGGAGAATCCAGTTCCAACCCCCCTGCCATGGGCAGGGACACCCTACCCTAGATCAGGTTACCCAGGGCCTCATCCAGCCTGACCTTAAACACCCCCAGGGATTGGGGCTTCAAACACCTCCCTGGGCAACCCCTGCCAGGCTCTCACCACTCTCATGTTGAAGAACTTCCTTCTCACCTCCAGTCTGAAACTTCCCACCTCCAGCTTTGCTGCATTCCCTCCAGTCCTATCACTACCTGAGAGCCTAAAAAGTCCCTCCCCAGCTTTTTTGTAACCCCCTTTAGATCCTGGAAGGCCACAGGAAGGTCACCTGGGAGCCTCCTCTTCTCCAGACTGCACAGCCCCAACTTCAGTCTGTCCTCACAGCAGGGCAGCTGCAGCCCTCGTGGCCCTACTCTGGACATGCTCCAACATCTCCATATCCCTCTTGTCCCAGGGGCTCCAGAACTGGGTAGAGTAGTCCAGGTGGGGTCTCAACAGAGCAGAACAGATGTGGAGAATCACCTCCCTGGCCCTGCTGGCCACACTTCTGCTGCAGTCCAGGTTCTGGTTCCTTTCTGGGTTGCAAGTGTACACTGCTGGCTCATGTTGAGCTTCTCATCCACCAACACCCCCAAGTCCCTCTCCTCAGCGCTGCCCTCCAGCCAGGCACTGTCCAGCCTGTATTGGTGTTTGGGATTGCCTCAACCCAGCTGCAGGACCTTGCCCTTAGTCTTGTTGAATCTCATGAGGTTAGCTTGTGCCCACCTCTCCAGCCTGTCCAGGTCCCTCTGGATGGATCCCTGCCCTCCAGCCTACCTGCTGCACCACGCAGCTTCGCGTGGTCAGCAAACTTGCTGAGACTGCAGTCAGTGCCTCTGTCCATGGCACCGACAGAGATGTTGAACAAGATGCTGGTAAGTGACTTAATAGAGAACCTGGTTAGTTAGACATGCAATGAAGAAAGCCATCTTGTGTTCAAAAAAGATGCTTTTCACCTACAGCATGGGTTATTACCACAGCAGACCACATGGGAGTAGAGCTCTGCCTTGATCCAGCCTATATGCTGGCAGCTGGGTCATGCTATTTTAAAGAAGGGAAACCATTGGGTGTGAAAGGTTTTATTCTAGAAGCTCAGAACTGCAAGTGAGAGCTCTTCTGTGGTCAGGCTAATGGTCATGCAGAACAGCTGAATCAACCAACTATGGAGGACTTCAGCTCACAAAATCTGGTGCAACATAAGCAATGTGGAAGTTCAGAGTAACTCCATTCCAGGACATTGGAAACACAGATGATATTTACTCTTTAAAGACAGCTCACATCTACATTAAGCTGTTCTCCAACTGTGTCAGTCCCTAAAACAAGAGTCCTAAATATTCACATTGAAGAGAAATTTAGTTTATTACTTTCAAACTTCAACTTAGAGTCATCTTTTCAGCTGCATTCTTTCTGAAGTGTTATGAAACTAAAATTGGTGCATTTTGCCCTTTCTCTGCTTCTTTGTATATATCATAAAGCATCAAACCTAACCTACTGTACGAAGAGTACAAAGTACTTGTGAAACCCAGGGACTGTAACAGAAAGAGGTGGACAAAGTTTAGGTAGTCTATTTCAAAAGCAATAATTAAGCATTTCAACACTTGTCAGAACTAAATGGGAACTGCAAGTTCGGAGGTGACTGTAAAATGGAGTTTTTGCAAACTATAAAATTAGATATTCTGAAAAACAAAAAGCTTTAAGCAAAACTTGAGTTTTAAACTGTATTTCTGGCATGGATTCACGCTGCCATTTTTAAAAATGCATTTCTCAACATGTAAGTAGAATCAAGAATCAAACCACCTAGATCCTGGCTAGATCCTCACCTAGATGCTGAGAGAGTTGGGGTTCTTCAGGCTGGAGAAGAGAAGTCTTCCAGGAGACCTTAGAGTACCCTTCCAGTATCTGAAGGGGGCTACAAGAAGGCTGGGGAGTGACTATTGACAAGGCCTTGCAATGACAGGACAAGGGGTAATGGTTTTGAACTGGCAGAGAGAAGATTGAAACTGGATGTTAGGAGGAAGTTCTTGCCAGAGAGAGTGATTGGCACTGGAATGGGCTGCCCAGGGAGGTGGTGGAGTCGCTGGCCCTGGAGGTGTTCAAGACAAACCTGGATGGGGCACTTAGTGCCATGGTCTGGTTGATTGGCTAGGGCTGGGTGATAGGTTGGGCTGGGTGAGCTCGGAAGTCTCTTCCAACCTGGCTGATTCTATGATTCATTACTGACCCCGTCCCAGGAGGGTTTATACATACTAGAAGAAATATTAATGCGGGGAAAAACAGGCTGGGGACAGAGCGGCTGGAGACCAGCCAGGCAGAGTGGGACCTTGGGGTGCTGCTAGAGAGTAGCTGAACGTGAGCCAACATGAGGTTGGGCTGGATGAGCTTGGAGGTCTCTTCCAACCTGCTGGATTCTGATTCTGTGATTCTGTGATTCCATGGTTC
Source organism: Semnornis frantzii (assembly GCA_013399775.1). Lineage (NCBI taxonomy): Eukaryota > Metazoa > Chordata > Aves > Piciformes > Ramphastidae > Semnornis > Semnornis frantzii. The sequence goes on along the minus strand of VWYK01029062.1, from coordinate 2,921 downwards.
TATGGTTCTATGACTCTAATTCAGCTTCTCGGATTTTAGCTAGCAATTATAAGATCCTCATTTGGGAAATTATAATGAGGGTAACAAAGCCTGGTATTATATAGCAGCATAACCACCAGTTCTGAGTTTGAGGACATCAGAGAGCACAACATGCAGCTTTTAAGTAAATCAGATGAATCTGTGGTACTTCATGCCAGACACTTGGCAGTTAAGCAGGCTAAGTGAGCATTTCCAGAACTAACCACAGAACAATACAGAAGTGACAGATGGTGGCTGTTGACAGGGTTTCCCCCTCCCCCCCACTTTGCTCAGGGGATTTCTGGTTTTGCAAATGCAAACAATTATAGGGTGATGTCAATAAAATCACAAGGAAACATCCATAAACAAGTCACATTTCCATGGATTAGTATGGAATTTGAAGAGTTCATATGAAGAAACCCCAAACACATATTAGCCTATTTAGAACACATTTCTAAAGTAATCAGATGTGATTACTGTAAGTGTGGCTTGTGTTTGGAAAGAATGCTGGTTGAAGTGACAGGCTTCGATTCTGTGACCTCACATCACAGCACCTGGTGAGGCAGTGAAGGAGACTCAGATCACTTTTTTTTGAAGAGACAGAACATTGCTAGGAGAAGCAAGAAAGTCTCCTCTCAGTATATGAGTTCTTGGAAATGCAGCAACATTTGGACAGAAGTGCTGGCTGCCAGTATGCCTCAGCTCAGGTTCTGTTCTGGAAAAACTTGCACATGGTAAAGGCAACACAGAAAAATTATAATTATTCTAAAATTAAAATAGTTTACTCATTGATTCAGCCCAACCATCCTGGAAGACATGGAGAGTAAGTGTAACGCAAAAAAAGGAACCAAATAAATGGACAAGGCATGGGATAGCATTGGTGATATTCTGTGAAACCTCTTCGACAAACTACTTCTGCAGTGAGGATTTGCCATTGGAATGGGCTGCCCAGGGAGGTGGTGGAGTCCCCATCCTTGGAAGTGTTCAAGCAAAGCCTGGGTGGAGGACTTAATGCCATGGTCTGGTTGATTGGCTAGGGCTGGGTGCTAGGTTGGGCTGAATGAGCTTGGAGGTCTCTTCCAACCTGCTTGTTTCTATGGTTCTATGATTCTATGATTTAGTGATTCTATAATTCAATGATTCTGTGATTCAATGATTCTATCCTAAAATCAAAACTTTTCACACTGAGTATGGCTTCCAAGACACTGATTTCACTGTGCTAAATCTAAACAATCTTAGCATTATCTGTGATCTAAATACACAACTAAGAACCTTAAAATGTTTGGGTAAAAATAATGAAGCTATCGAATGTTTGGCTGATACATTACCAGCAACCAAACTCAGAATAATCTGTTTCACCAGCATGGAGTTCGTTTAGTTGCCACATCAGCTCTGCTGACAGCAGGTTACAGCTTGGAGCCTGACATGAAATGTCTTCTTACTCAAACGAGCTATGTTATTATCCCACAATAGACTGATGTTGTTGTCAGCTGCAAGGTTACAACTGCTATCCATCAGATGCAACAGCACTATTAGCCAGTTTCAGACCCCGCAAACTGCTGACAGCAGTTAAGGCAGCTGCTGGTAAATTCAACAGAAAGGAGAGCTATATACTTGGAAATAATATTCTAGATCAGTAGCTTTACCTTATATTTCTTTTTCATACACAGAACTCCAAAGCGTAGGGTAGTTGTTACAGGGCTCGTTGAGCAAATGCCAGACATGAGAAGTAGGGATGTGAACTGAGCTGACAAAGAGACAGCTACTAAATTATAGAATCATAAATGGTAAAGTTGGAAGGGACCTCAAAGATCATCCAGTTCCAAACCCCTGCCATAGGCAGGGACATCTCCCACTAGTACAGTTCACCCAAGGCCTCCTCCAGCCTGGCCTTGAACAATTCCAGGGAGGTGATCTTTAATCACATTGGGTGATTCTGTGCTCCACAACCTTCCTGGGCAACCTGTGCCAGTGTCTCACCACCCTCACTGCAAACAACTTCCTCCTAACATCCACTTTCAATCTCTCCTCTGCCACTTCAANTGCCCTGCTGCCCACACTGCTCTTGCTGCAACCCAGCACTCGGTTGCTGTCTGGGCTGCACTCACACTGCAGCCTCATGTTGAGCTTTTCATCACCCCAGACCCCCACGTCCTTTTCCTCAGGGCTGCTCTCAGCCATTCCCCACCCAGCCTGGAGTTGTGCTTGGGATTGTTCAGGATATCTTTCCAAACAACAGAAATGCAATATGAAATAAAACATCGATGTCCAATCTGGGACAGCTGCCATACCTGTTCCTTTAAAGTGGGATTGAAAAAGAGATTCTGCAACACATGACAGCAAAGATGCTGAAGCACATCTGCGATTGTTAATTTCTCTTCTAGTTAACACTTCTCTCTTCTGCCTTTCAGATAAATGTCAGCTTAATCCAGTTTTGAAGTCATTTATCTGTGAGCTTTTCCAATGCTAGGAATGAGCATAAGTTCATTGGTGATGGCATTAAGCATTTGGCAAATGGTAAACATTATTGCCTGCAATGAGTGTCTTTTATGAATAAAAAATGTGCCACAATAGAGGCCACAAGGGAAAAGAGACAGCAAATGTAATAAGGAGTTTCATCTGATGTCTCAATAGCAAGAGGCAAAGAGCTTGTGAATATTTTAAAGATGAGAAGCCATCTCCCGTGGGCAGGCAAGGGGATAAGGAAACAAAATTAAGTAGCTTCCGCAGAGCTCCCAGCTAAATAAGTGTCCACAAGCCTAATCCTTTTGTTCTTTGGCTGGAGAAGGCATTTAATGGGATTCTATGAGGGTCAATGAAGTTGAGGTAAGGAAAGTGCAAGAGTCACTGCCCAGCTTGGAAGTAAGCATTTCATGGATGACTGTGCTGCTTTGAGGCTAACT
>VWYK01029056.1:44638-62148 GCA_013399775.1 Semnornis frantzii | reverse complement strand
CAAGACCTTTGAAGTCAATGACTTCATGGAAATAGTCACTAGGACCCAGCATTTTCGTAACTGTTAGACACAGCAACGTGTCAGAGAGTGTAGATAACAAGAATTGAGGGAGCTGGGTGGCACCTGTGTCTGAGGAAAAACTCACCTTTTGATTCAGTATGTCATGCACTGATGTACATGAGCCTAGCATGAAGTTAATACAAAATACAACCAAAATTTTAAAAGTCTAGAACCCTTCTTCAAAGTAGCTTGAATAGCACAGTGACTTAATTCCCAGCCACTTAGAATTAAATAAATAGTGCAGTGCCAAAAGCTGTCTGAATGTATTTTTTTTTTAACATTACCATCAGCTTCAGTAGAGCAGTAAGTACTTCCCAGTCTGGAGGATGGGGAGAGATGGGATTGTTGCAGTGGAAAAGAGTAGAGTGGTGTTCATCCCTCCCAGAAAGCTCCAGACAGAAGACCAGGAAGTGTTCTCCAAGAAAAGGGAATAATGAACAAAAGACATGGGAGAATATCATGATCACCAACTTTCTCTGGTGTTCAATCAGAAGAAAATTGTTAAATAAAGTAGCAGGAATCTGCCCATAATCCATCATGCATTCATAGTTTCTGTACAAAGGGCCAAATATCTCTGCTAACTGAAGAATCGCAAATTAAGAGAACAACACCTTTTAACTAACCAGTCAGGACAGCAAGACTGTTGCTAAAGGAGGCACTGAATTGCCAGCACTGAATTACCAAGTGCTAGCTGAACAATTAATCCTCAAAAGAAGCTCTAGTCTCTCCAAACATCACCCACTCATGGTCAGTCATGGAACACCTTAGTTAGTCATCACAGCCCACATCCTGCCTCTGTAGTGAACCATGTCTGTCACAATGCAGCTCCCAAATCAAGGACAGGGAGGTTTAGAGAAACATGCTTCTCCAGACCTCAGCTGTCCAGTGCAATTTCTACTTTGTTAGAATGCATCTCACTCAAACCAATCCTTTTCACACCCCAAAAATTCCCTTGTGGACCAGCCAAACCCTGAAAAATTTCAACCAAAGCAAGACCTGCTATTGAACAAGAAACTTTCCAGTCGAACCCTGGGGAGAACATTGGATGACTACAGGGCAGTTTGATAAAAGTCACCCACCACTGACTGGAATTGCTCTGTGGTACAGCCTCACACACCACAGCAAATTTCCTGTCATACACAACCCATATTCCAGCAACAGCTCATCAACATCCAAACCCAAAAATCCCCATCTCTCCTGAAGCTTTTCTCACCTCCATAATGGCAACACACCAGAGGGCACTGACCACAGAACTCAGTGTTTAGACATGGAAACTGAGGCACCGAATGGCGGTGTGACTTGCTGGTTAGTTAAACCTGGACCATAGGGTCTCTGCTCACCAGGTGCCTCTCGTCCTGCATCTCACAACAAATCCAGCGGTGAATTCAGGAACGCCCCCAGAGGTTTTGCTTGAATTGTGACAACTTCTAAATTCAGGTCTGACTTTTAATAGCAGCGTTACTAGTTTGGAAACACTAAACAGTATAGACACTGCTCTGTGCAGAGTAATGATTAAAATCAGCACTGCTGCAGGCTCCCTTGAAATTCACTGAAGATTTATTCTTTAAACAAGAGAATGATTTATGTCAATAATTATCTTCAGGCAGATTAAATTATGTGCTTTCAGGGCTCTTATTCACCACAAAATTAAGAACACTGGGTGCCAGCCATGGAAGCTCTGTGATCCTTTGAGACTCACTACTCACGGAGACTCATCTCAACCCAGGAGAAGGAGCTGTCTCTTTCCCATGGCCACAAAATGCCATCCCTGACCTTCTGCTTGGCTCCACCATTTGCACAAATCCTTTGGCTTCCCCCTGCTTGACCTCCTGCAAGTTGCAATGGACATATAAGGCACATGGCTTCCTAGGACCACACCAGGCATGCTCTGGGTCGGTGATGTGACAGAAGACTTAGGCTCTGAAATGACTGACTGATTACAAGCCAGATGCCCCAAAGCAATAGTATTTCCTAACAGTATCTGCTATAAAATGTTCTAAAAGACCAAAGTTTTTTCAAGGAAGTGGTAGCCTTCCACCAGGAACTTTGAAAGCACCTTTGTTAAGAATACAAAATTTAAGAAAGCTTGTAGTGCACCTTACAAGAGAGGAACCTAGTTTCAGCCATCAGTCAAAGAGTACATTTATCATCACATAAAGCTACTTTTTTCTGTCTTTGATGAAACAGGCTAAAAGTCCAGATGGAAGAAAGATGTTGTTGAAGTCTTGCTAATAAATAATCTCTTCACATCCAAGAACCTCAAATCCAAACTTGAATAAAAGGGGTTTGTGTCAAGCAAAGTTTTGGAAGAACAACTTTCCCCCACTGTTGGAACCCAGTTGTCTGTTTCATACAGAGGAATCCTCGGTTGTTGATTCTCCTTTTCCCTTCCCACTCCGTTATTACTATTTTGCTTGATTTCAGCTTTTGTTCCCTTTATGGTTTTACAGCTTTGACACAGTAAATAAAAGCCAGTTGTTCTGTGTATACTGGACTTGTTCCTGTTCCTCTCACCGCAGACCACGATCACTTGAAATGAACCATTCACACTGCCTAATGCTCAGTGTCAGCAGCAAGACACTCTGAAACATGGTGAGTGCAAGCCTCCCTAAAACACATACTCCAGAATTAAAGATACTCAAATGTAGAGGAAACATTCAAAATTGTAATATGATGATCTTACCACAGGCCCTGAAACAACAGATTTGCAGTACCACCATGCTATGAGTGACTATCAATTTACCTCCAGCAGCAATGTGAAAGACTGTGCTCAGGTTGAAAAGTCATGATTCTGTAATTTAAATATCTTTATTTTCACTCAGTTGTAATTATTAAGCAGTAGCGACACAGCCATGCCTACCTGGCTTAGCGAAGTCATTGTTTTCTTAGCAACAGAATTCATTATATTTCTACTTTGATGGTCAAAACCTAAAAAATAAGAACCTTGGATGAGATAAGTGCTATGAAGTCTCCTCCACACAGTTGTTTATCATACATGGGCATTTAGCATAAATTTTGTTACTTTCCTATTTCAAGAGTGTCACTACGTAAGTTTCTTATCTGAAATGCTGAATCCACATAAAGGAGAGAAGTAAGAAGAAATAAGAAGAGCCCCAAGACTGGCAAATGGGGTGAAAGAAATATCTGGAAGAAACAGGTTGAAAACAGTAGGATTATCATTGTTAAATGAAACTGAGATGAGAGTTACATAACAAATCAACTATACAGAAAGCGAGCTGCATGCTCTTCAACCTCTCTCATAATAGAAGACAAGAATTCTGCTAATGAAGAATAAGAGAATATTTTAAAGTAATTTTAAAGAAGTCTCAATATGAATAATTAATCTGTGGAAGTCTCTGCCAAAGGAAAACTGGGAAACCAACAATTCTGCATTTGAAAATTAATTAGCGTGACTTATGACAAGATGTAATACAACAGTATAAAGCCCAGTGATTCTGATCCAAACTAGTAACTACAGGTTCAGGATATTCTTTTTCTTTAGGCAAATAATTAATTGCTTCCTAATTTCTTTGCTCCTTGTACTACCAATACTGACAAAAGTTACTGCACTGGGTATCTTATCTGCTGCGATAACATTCATGCTTCTCTGTGGCTTTCCCCCTTATCCAACTGACTTCTCATAGTGATAGTAATAGCATTGTCCTCCTTTAAAAACAGTCCCTTTCTAGTTCAGAGTTGTTAAAAACCTCTTGAGTGCAGGGTTGTCACTGTGAAAGTGCTGTTTCTATGAAAATCATTCTGATTATAGCTTTTTGTTGACAAAAAGCCAATGGCTATTTTGAGCGAGAACACAATTCTTGTGCTAACATACATAAGTGTAACACATACACTGAAGGAACCACACTGGAATAAAAGCAATTGCTATATTGATGGTTATGTAAAAGCAGTTGTTTCAGATCTTCTTTACACGTTTTTAAGCTTATGAAAGTTTGGGGGCAATGTTTGGTTTGTTTTTTTTTTTTTTTTCAAACTCTGCATTATAGACTAATCTGTTTTAATTGTGGTCAAAGTTATCAAATATGTTATCATGTTTTAGAAAGCTGTGTCTTGATGAAAAATATCTGCAATAAAAACTCCACAGGTCCTTTGAGATCAGTTTTCAAGCTATGTTTTATCAACAGTGGTTGAACCATCAGAATGAAAGACTAGCCTTGTAGTCAGTCTATGGGGCACACTGCAAGGTATATCAGCAAAAGAACTTCAGACAACTGATATCTTCAGTTTCATGTTAAAGTATATATTTCATTTCCTGCCTGGGCTGGTTTTGTGTAAGACCCAGGTTAAGTGCTTATTCTTAAGCAGGCTTTCTTACAACTTTAATTTACTTCATGTCTCTATGCCGTTTTTCTGTCTCAACTACTTAAATTCAGTTTTGTGAACTATGGTTTAATATAACTGATCTCTGATGCCAGTTATCAATGTTAAGCACAACTATCAAAATCATACTGGAATCAGTCTTGCAAGTATCATCTGTTCACCTTTCATCTCTGTACAAAGCCTTCACCAAGCGATTTGTCATCCTTATAAAGAAATTTCAGTAGGACTGTCCATGTATCTGAGGCCATCTGAACACAGTGGGACAATATAAAAACTCCCAGTCTCGGTGAGAGATTTTCTATCAGCTTTGAAACCCTCTGTAGAAAATTACTCAGATGGCATCCAGACTACTTTAGGGCTGGTCCACTCCCTACCTTACAAGTTCTCTTCAACCTTTCTCCCATCAATGAACTTCCTCTCCAAACTCTAAGCATCTTCTTCTCTGATGACGCAGATCACCTCATTAGATGCCGGACACAGAGCTGACCAAATTTCAGATCCACTGGCCATATATCTACCAGGAACAAAAGAAGTCACAAATGTAATTTTTTTTCTGTACTTGGAAAACATCACTTTGGGAATAAACGGATCAAAAGTCCTTTAGTAGCAAGTTTCCCTTAGCAAAGCCAGTTTGGGTTTGGAGATAATCCTCTTTCACCAACCCCCTTCACATTTTTTGTAATCTACAGTCACAAAAATAGAGCACATCTGAGTAGAAAAACAGAAGTCACTGCATGGACATACTCTTCAGAACACCAGCTTTATTTTGTCATCTCAGGTCTGACAGTTTTCCATTTTGTCCCTTGACGTGGATAGGTTGAAACAACCTAAAACGAAGCCATGCACAAATTTCTGTACAGCAACAAATCTGCCCAGTCACTTGCCATCAGTGACTGCAGTGCACTCACCCTGCTGACAGAGCACCATAAGCAGTTTTTCTAAGGGAAACCTCATGCTTAGAATCACAGAAGAGAGAACTGTCAAGTCTTATTTCCCTTCTTAATGGGGTAGTAAATGGGTTGACATTTTTTTTTACAAGCATCTAACTTGTGAATTGATAGTGTTTACTCTTGGCTATTATTTTTAAGGAAGCCTACTGTGGCCACAGTACAAACATCCCTTTTGCTGCAGGCTGCCCCTTTGTCTAACAATCTGATACACAGAGGCAATTGACTGGTCCACTGCTCACACAGAGATGAGCTTCCCCGGAAATACAGAACTCAAACTTTCACTAGTCTCCATGCAGGTTAAAAGTAGGCATGCCAAAAAAAGCTTCAAAGAAACATCAAACAATTCCAGAGTCCTAAAGACACAAAAGATTCCTAGAGGAAATACTGGTCTGGTGCAAACAAACCTCTGCTGGTACAGTGGGACAGCATTGTTTTCCACCTACTCCATAGTTGTCCCAGTAAGAGTCTTCAGAGGAGCAGCATTTTTGCAGCAACCTGCCCTTCACAAAGTGAGTAGGCCAAGGGGAAGATGGGAAAGTGCGACGTATATCCTGTGACCTGCACAGGATGGGTGCAGTGGGGCCTGCCCTTCCTGATGGCAGGCTGCTGGAACACAGAGGGAAAAGGGGCTGCTCCATTTTTTTTTTTAAGAATGAAATAGAATCTTTCCAACTAGTAGGATGGAGTCAATCCAGCTTGTGTCCTGTGCTCCCATTTATACAGCCCTGGGGAACCCACTCCGTTCCAGCCTTAGACTATGTGGACCAAGGTATGAGGCTGGAGAATTAAGACATAAGAGACGCATTCATTTATATATAAGGAAATGTGACTCATAAACAAGTGTTGCCTTCTCACTTGTTGGCCTAGAAATAAAATTACCTTCTGCATGAGAAAAGTGCCGTTTTCCTATCAAAGGTGAGTAGGTGTCACACATGCAGTGGCACCAGGAAGAAGCTAACAGGACAAATGAGATAGGGAGAGGTCTGCAGGACTCACGGGAGGGAACACAACTACCCCAAAAATCCCAGGCTCTCCATGGTTGTTGGACAAAGACCTTTCTCCCTTTCGTAAGGTCCTTTTTCTTGTATTGAAAATTCTGTCAGTAAAACCTCTGAGGAATTCAGGAATCATATGTCCACCACTTCATGAAGATAGCTTCAAGAAAGGACTGAACAAGTCATTAAGCTAAAGAGTGACTTCATGGTAGCAATTGCAAATTCCCTATCAATTCCATTTCACAAACATTGATTATTGGAGCAAGATATTTTCTTAAACAGAAGTAGCATATTTAGCAATAACCCTCTATATATTTTCCATTAAACCCAGTTCTGAGATAGATTTGTAATTTCACATATAACACTTAACACATTCCAATTTAACTAGCTAATGCCACAATACATTCAGAGTTACTCTGTTCTGAAAGTTAAAGTACTTAACTATTGAAAGTTTAGTTATGGAAGATGACTTGATAATGTGCTATCACAGTATTATGGCCAAGAAGCAGAACAAACATGTTTTGCCAAAGATTTAAACAGAGGGAGGCTCAGGGAAGCTAGTGAGGGAAGGAAAGTAAGAGATAAGGTAAGAGTGGTGAAAGGTAAAAATTGATATCAGTGAGATCTGGGGCTGAGTATGTGCCTTATGTGTTACTTTGCAAATACAATGGACATGCAAAAACAGGTTGAAAACATTCCTCTGAGAAGAAACTTCTATAGCCTTATATACTCCTCTCAAGTATCTTCTTTAGCAATCTTGCATTCGGTTTCAGTGTAATATGAACAGACCTATCTACTTACAAAAGCTCCCCTCTTTCCACCAGCCTTGTTTGTTATTTTATGTGTTTCTGCATCATTTGCAGAGTTTGCTTTGATCTACATTCCTCCTGGATGTGTGGTTTCCTTTTCAGCTACCAGGGGAAAACTGTTTGGTTTGAGAATTTGCTTATTTTGAAGCTTTGCTGGCCCAAAATACCTATTTTTACCAAATAAGCATGGTTCGATGCTTTCAGCTTTTCAGTGTTGGTTGTCCTTCTCTCAGCAAAAAACACTTTAAAACAGTAAGTGACCTCTTCATACTCTAATAAAATTGCCAAACTGTAATTGTAGCTGGCATAAATGAGAGTATTCTGCTTGCTGCATATTACTTTGAATACTTACATTCATGCATAATTTGATCCTTGACTTGTTTTTATTTTAGCACCACCTTGAATGGTCAATATTTTGTTCTGCGTCTGACACTCAACAACATACCCCATGCTGCTCTAATACAACATCAGAAAAAGTAATTATGAATTATCTCAAAATTTCTGTATTAGAGACTCAATCAGTCTTCCACTAATGGCAGGATTTCTGCTGTCTCCAAGGGCTGTTTGGGCTTCGGTGCATTTGTAGATCCTTCTGCATGCAATAGGTGATGATGAATGTAAAGTCTGTGCCATTTTAATCCTTCCTCCTTCTCCACTAAGCATCACAATGCCATCATCCTAGGAATAGTCCACAGACAAAACATAATTCATAAATAACAGGTAAACAATCTTCAAATGAGGAGACAAGGCAGGACACATCCTTGGAATAAGTCTTTGACTGGGAAACAGGATATATTCTTCAAGGACCTTGCAGGAATAGTCCCAGAGGACAACTAGAGATTAGATCAAATTTTCTATAGGGTTAGGCCACAGGAGTTAACTTGGGAAACAACTCAGATAAACAAAGTGCTAGCAAGAGGAAAGACACTGTTAGATTTTGCTTCTGTGTCTTTCCTAGACATGGGCCTTCATATCAAGCTCTGCATTAAGAACTTATTTCAGTGGTAACATAGCACTGACTGACATCATCAGTATTGGAAAGAAGCATTCCCCTGTGATTCTCAAGACTAATTTACTATTGTGAGAATATTCTTAATGAGCTAGCCTAGAATTAAAGTATCCTGATTCACTGACTGACAGTAAGGGCAAGAGTGGTTAGTAACCCCCAGCAAACACACAATTCCTTCCATAAGAGCAAGGGTAGAAGCCTAGAGAGTAATGTTTTTTTTCATCTGCAGTTTGGTGTACTATATGCAGTCAAAGGTAGACATACTCCCTGTGAATGACTTTTGTTTCAAGGAAAATATCGGTGGGAGATTCGTATCCCAGTGCATGTGTACACACTGATAAGGCCACACAGGAGGTGGGGGAAACAGTGGACCTACTCTGCAAGAAAAAAAAGTTCCTCATAAAAACAGAGTTATGGCCACTTCATCAGAGTAAATACTCAGAAAATTATTATCAAGGATGAGTAACTGAAACATCTAAGAATAGTTCCCTTTTTTCATATGTGCAGTTTTTATATATGAACTTAAAAAAAAAAAAAAAAAGAAGGAGAAAAAGAAAAGATAAACACATGGGACAATGTAAATGCTCACTCTTGTAAGGCTCTATGAATTATGAAAAAGTTTTGCTGGAAGAGGAGACACCTACATAGAAGACACAATCTTGTAAGCTGCTCTATATCCAATCTAAATTTAAGCAAATGGAAAATCCAATCTAAATTGTGGAAAACCACAATCTAAAAGTAAGCAAATGTTTCCTGCTAACTGTATGCTGCAGATTCCAAAGTTAAACATGGTAGTATTCCGTGTGCACTCTCCTGAAACACATTTCTCTGTATCTTTAAAACATCAGACTTTAATAATGAGGATAACGTACAACATAGTGCTCATGCTCTGTCCCCTCCACTCTCTGATGCCAGTTTCCCCATCCCTGAAAGTGAGATCAAAGTATCACAAATAGTACTTGAGGCACCCAAATAGTATTGCCAGTGGATAACCCAGGGAAATACTTGGGTTTTTTCTTCTATGTTTAAAGTATCTAGAAACATACATACATTTCAGATGAATAAGCTAAAAGCAGGAAAGACCACACACCAGCTGGCAATGCATTACAAAAGCAGCACATCAGGGTTGCCCCAAAGCAGACCCCCAAGAGCAGTGTCTGTCCAGCTGCCTGTGACAGTGCCTCAGATGCAATGCCTGCCATCTTCTCCATTGTCAGTACCACAGTTTGCATCGTTAAGACTTGAAACTGATCCACTTCAGTGATTAGGCTGATCCAAGGATGCAGACAGAAGTGCAGGATTTAATGGGCAGGCAGGAAAAGTCTTTTAACACTTTTGAAAACATTGACTTGGTGGAAGGAATTGGCAAGCTCAAGGGATTAGTAATGAGATACTGAGCCCCTTAGCTCTAGGTCACCACACTGATTCTGGTCCAGATCAGTAGAAATCAAAAGCTATTGCTGTTAGGTGGCCTTCAAGAAGTCAGTTGAAGTCAGTTGGTGGTCCAACTCCAGCTTCTAGTGGCAAAATATCTGTACCATCATTACTAGTAACAACTGGCAGAACTGACAGGAAAGGTTCAGGACTGGCATGGAACAGAAAAGACTGAGCAGAGAAAGGCATCCCAGTAAGCACAGTATGCTGAGACTCAAAAAAAAAGATAAAAGAATCTCCTTCATCATTTGCAGATATCCAGCGTTATTTGGGGCAGGAGATTAAGGACTCTGTTCAAGAAAACTTTTCACTGATAGTCTTTACAAGGCATCTGTGGCCTAGATGTCTCTGAAGGCCACAGTAATTGCCAAAGCTCAGATCCCAACCTTTAAAATGGGAGTAACACGCTCACTGTGCTGCTGCAAGATCCACCCTAAAGAGATGACTGGATACAAACACTAAACCAGAAACCAAGACAGGTGAGCAAAACCTTTCTACTTAAAATCTGCTCCCCTAGCTCCAAAGCAAGGCGTTTGCTGAGCATACACAAGGCTCCCATTCACAAAGTTTTGTGTTGAATATGCTTAAAAGGAACAAATTCCCCTTAGAGCAGAGTTTCCCCCAAAAATCCCACATTTCCACTGTTGCCCAGTGGAGCAGCACCGAAGATTCCAACTGCTCTCAGTTTTTATCCCACCTAGGATGAATTTCTAATATCTGTGCTGTGCAGGTCAAATAGATTATCATAATAGTCCCTTCTGGCCTTAAAAAGTATGAAATTGGAGAGTGAATCACAAGACATCAGCCACTGTTGAAGGCAGGATGGTGGGCGGCACAGCTCAGTGACAGGGTGTGATATGGCAGAGTAAATCCGATGTTCTTAGGCTGTGTGAAGCTGGGAAACTGAGATTTTGCCTCCTTTGTTGCCCTTTGGGACACCGAGAGAGATGCAGGTTATTATAATAATAAGTCCAGTCCATTCTCAATGCAGCCTAAGAATATTGCCCCTTACAGGAATGAGTGCATGAAGGATTGAGAAACACTAGTTATTTTCAAACTGGATTAAGTCTTTCAAAAGCTAATAGGTTTCCAATGAGCTGTGGTGTTGCTGCTGCAGCTGCTCTAATTTGAGAATAAAAGAATGTAGGCTTTGTGCCTAGGGACCTGTTATTGATCTGAGCAAGGAGGATGGAATGGAAGGGGGTAGAGGAGGGTTATCCTCCTTTCAGCAGGGGTGGGGGCATTCTTTTCAAAGTCACATTATCCGCTAGTAACAACAAAGTCTAACCCCATGACATGCTGCTCTATACAGGATTGCACTTGTTGAGAACTAAAAGCATTAGAGAAAAAGCCCTCCTCTGGCAACCCTGCACAGCTAACTTCATTGAGAGCCCACAAGACTCAACAGATGGGTCTCGGCACTCCCTCATTAGGAAACGCGCCTGTCCCTTTGCATCTGGTGCCCGACTCTGCTCTGTGCCACGCACTCATTAGCATCGCAGGCTCACAGATTCCTTAGCACGTGCTTCCAATAAATATTGGAAAGAAAAGAGGGGAGGAAAGCCACTGCTTGGAGCAGCAAGATGAGGGGTCACACTCTAGGCTGGGAAATCTTTACACACTTATACACACACACACACACGCACCCCGCTCTCCTGCAGCCCTAGAGAGAAGAGGACAATAAAAGGCAGCCAACCACAAACGCGCATTTAAAGGGACAGGTGTAGAATTTATTGTATTCAAGTTCTGGCAGATCCTCATTCGTTCTCCTGTGCCACAGTAAATAAAAATCATCATTATATATATTAAAATCCCCAATAATTCAGGGCAGCACACAGATTGTGGATCTGAGAGTCTGTAGCCCTTTTCTGACATAAATTGGAAGCACAGTGGGTAATGCCATTAAACTCAAAGAAATTAATTTGTTTTAAGGGTCCAGACCTTTTTTTTTTTTTTTTTATTCAGGTCTTCACCGAGCATATCTTACTGCCACAGTAACACAAATCGGTGATGTCTTGCATCACATTTGGAGCAGTCTGTGACCGAGTGTGGAGATCAGGAGCAACTGAAGGGAGAACTACTTCCCACGTGTTTGAAAACATTGTGAGACAGAACAGCTGACAGAAAGGCAGGAATGTACCTCCCAGGTACTGTGGAAGGAGCAAAGAAAAGCCTTTAATAAGTGGCAGAATGGCGGGTCACTGTATCTTGCTCATACTTCCCTAAATAAGATCTTTTATTTGCTGTCTCTCCCTGGTGTTTCCTGCCTATTCTTACTCTATTCCTTCTCATTCACCCTTGTTTCCACTGTCCTGCTAGTAGTCACAGGCACTTTGATCACAGCTAGTTCCAGGGCAGGACTGGGAGAGGCTCAGTTGATTAACTGCTGAAACTGACACAGACCTTGTTTGAAATGCATCATTTCAACCACAGCACTCACAAATCAGAGCAGACTTAGACTCTTCCAAATGCTGCTGGCTCTAACAGACAGTCTGTCACATCTCTCCCTGTGACAGAAAAGCCCTCAGTGCGCACACAGGTAACACCTGCATGCCAGTGGCACTGGTGTAACATGAGGAATGGTCAAGGTGGATTGTTTTAAATTTCTGTATAAAAGATGGACACATATTAAGCAATATTAAGCAAAAACAAACTAAGCAATTCAGGTCCTTTGCCTAGGACCTTGTCTTTCTCTGAACCTCCAAGGATGCTACCTACCCTCTGGGGTCTGTGCTTTATCTAAAAAGGTTCCTTCTGACAGGGAGCAGGCATCACCAAGGGACTAGAGAAATACTGTGTGTACACCTGACTCCTTGGAGCAATGTTTCACCTGTAGATCAGCAGGGTCACTGCCATACCCTAAACTCTAAGGCTTAAACTCAATACCTATTCCAGAAAGCTACTTAAGCACATCCCTAACTTTAACTTGTTTGTTCTTTGACATGGGCATATTTATATTTTGGGCTGAATCTGGATTTTAGTAACATTAACACCTCAAAATATTTCTTCATGCCAAATGAAGCAACACCTTTCATATTTCTCATGCAGGACTAAGTAAGCGCAAAGCCTGCAATGTTAGATCATCCACGGTGGGCAAGAAAACATAAACCCAAGTTTAAATTATCTTCTTTTATTAATTTCCTTAACTAAATGACACCTCTGTATACATCAGTATACAGGATAGTTTGTGATTGAGAATGTATTGAACACATACATTCACATGCATTTAGCAGTCTACGTGAAAACAATCTATGTGAAAAATTCAACTATTTTGATGCTTTTGTAACAAGAAAATGGAATTTGATCTGAGCACTTAAGAAAATTGATTGAAAGAAGGACCCTTGCAGACAGCTGTGAGGAAAAGCCTACTAGAAACTTGGAGCTCTCTTAAAGGCATTTGTAGTTTATTGGAGACAGGGCTCAGCCTAGATTCCAGTGAAGCCTCTTCTACAATTGACAAGAATAGCTGAGGCTACTGCTTATCAAATGAAAGTGTCATCTTGTCTGTGACAGACGTGCCAGCACTGTTCAGTGTCACAGTCTTTGCACCTACTGGAAGCTAGTCTAGCTTGATAAGCTGTATCCCTACTCAGACCTGAAACCATAGTTTCATCTCTCCCTCATTTATAGAAAACAGGGATTTGAGATCAAAACATTGGTGTATAGGAATCCCACTACTGCAGAGGATAACTGAAGGCCAAGGCAATTGGGTTCACAAGTTACTGTGCAGGCATCTGATCCTTGAAGCACTAGCAAAGAACCAGAAAGCAGGTTTTATGTGCAGAGAAAGGAAAGAGAAGGAGAAACAGTACTATTCTCTGGAATGGAGTAGAGGCTCCACTTTGAGCTGTGGAACTGTGGAGAAAGCAGTATTAGGGACTCAGTGCCTGGCTCTGAAGAACTAAAGCTTTCATGGAAGTAAGCAGGCTTTGCTCAGTGTTTGGAAAAGTGCACTCCTTCTCTAACCTCTGCCACTTGCTCAACTTTCTCATCAGAGGTAGTCTTCTCTCCTGATCCATTTGTGAAATAGTCTAACATGGGGTGTGGCCTACCCACAAAATGCTTTCTAATTAGTTTCTAAACATTAAATTACTATGGAAGTGCAGTTCCCATTTCACTCAGGTGATGAAAAGCTTTACAGGAGTTCAGTCTCACTTTGTAATTAGAGAAATTAGCTTTCTAAGTTTAGATCACTCAACTGTGCAAATGGGTTCATCTGCTGGAATGTGTTGCTCTGAAATGTGTGTCAGCCAAGCAGCACAGCACAGTCCCTATCTCTGCCTCCACGACACTTGCCCAAGTGGGGAGGTCAGTTCCAGTACAGTGAGAGGAAAATAAAGTGTTACGGGTGTATTATAGGAAAGGCCTTATCTAAAAGCTCACTCCTCCATGATTGACTGTAGTGATATGTTCTTCTCCTTGCAAGAGAGAAGCTTAACTCCAAGGTAAAAGATTCTCCAAGTGGACGACATTTTCACTCTTTCCCTCAGTTTGTCCAGAATTAGATCTAAAACTGCACCAAATGAATTGTAGAGGGTAGCTAATTTTGAGAAGTAAAACTGCTTTTATTAAAAAAAAAAAAAAAAAATAGAGACATGAAGGGCACTTCTTCATTTGCTGTGAAATGAGCTTTATGAATTCTTTACAATGGCAGATTCCACATTTCAATGGATACTTCTCTGCTAGCCCTTTCTACTGTTTTATTGCGGGTTGATGCAGGATCAGGCCTACAGCATTATGCAACTGTCCTGATGTGCATTACAGTAGTAAACACAAGTTTAGTCACTGACTTGAAAATGAGATGGAGCTGGTCCCTGAACGAAGAATTTTTCCAGGGGCGCCATTCCAAGTTTACCTTCAGGTATCACAAATCTAAGGAAATCCTGTGGGATTGTTCACAGCCATGATTCAATGAGTCACTGAGCTTTAAAAGGAAATTACAACTTTCCTACCACAAAGAATTGACTTCATGACACCTGACCCTCGTAAGCCAGGCACTCCCTCTAAAGGCTGTGATCCTCATCCCACCAAAGTCCTGGGCATTCTCCCAGTGTCTTCAATGAAGCAGGATCTAACACTGTATTAGGGAACTGACTCAGGCTTAAAGTGAAGCACTGTCTGTAACGCTGGACCTTGGCACACTGGATATGTGTAACGGCTTCTAATGTGGATGTAATCTAACTATGTCAGAATAGGACAATTAGCAGGAAATAACTTTACGCAATATAAAAAGCTGAGTGCCAGACATCAAAAAGTTCTTCACTAGCCTCAAAAGAAGACATGCTGGCTCCACACCTCGTGAGACATGAATGTATATGCAAGCAGAGCATTGCAGCAGTAATTTTACATGCACCAGTCTAGGGCTATGAGAAACAGTTGCAATTCAAGCCTCCCTGTGCACATTTAGCAATTTGTACATCACTGTAGATCTAGCCAAACAGACATCTTAAAATGATCCTCAGGCTGTGTAATGCACCATGCTCAATTGGTTTTCAGAGCTGCTGTGCAGCGGCCCTGAGACCTCAGTGAAGAAAAGCAGAATACAGGACTTCAAGGGTGAATTTTTTGGCTTAATAATTTAAGGGGATTTTACTCCTGACTTCTATGAGGTCAAAATTGCTTTCAGGGCTGCAAGGGAGTGGGTTTGCAAGGCACTTCTGCACACGAGTCATGCTTTGCCTTGGTTTACCTACCAGTAATACTTTGCCTCTCAAGACGTTGGGAGGTTTAATTCATTAGTGCTTGCAAAGCATTTTAAGTTGTTGGACAAGTAATTCTGTTTAAGGGCAGCTACACCGCTGAGTCACAAGCACTCTGAGAAACAGAACACTGGATTTCCTAAGCACTGGAGTCAAACAGGTGGAGTCACCTTTTGCAGAAAGGCCAAATCTAAACCTGCCCTACAGGTAAGGAGCATACCAGCAAGCAGCAGGTTATTTGAAGGCCCAGAGGAGCAGATGTATGGCACTTCTGAATGAGTGACATTTAAATGAGCTGTGGAAGCTAACCATCACCCACTGGAAAAAAAAAAAAAGAACAACAAAACAGTAGAGGTACTGGTTCTTGTATCACCAAACTGCAGCCACTTTGTGGATAAAACACAATGCAGGTTTACCAGCCTAAGTTAATGACTCCAAGTAAGAAACTGATACTGTTTGAACTTCTAGGCTGAACGAAGCTGGAAAGGGTACTCAGCAACTGTGCAGCTGACAGGCTTGTCAAAACTACTGCTGTGTAATCTAAGTTTTGAACTCACAAATGGGAAGTGATCTGCAGGAGTCTGATGAAAGTTATGAGTATGGTTTCAGAGTTAGGGGTACAACTACTAGCAGTTTCACAGCCTTAGGCACTCCATAATAAGACTCAAGAATAAGCACGTGCTTTGCTTTTGCCATAGGAAGTGAAAACAAAGAATATAAAATTAGATCAGAAATCTTGTTTTCCTCCATACCACTGACTGGGCTATAAAATAGACATTCACGCATTTACTGTGTTATAGCAGGGTTGAATAGGAGATAGGGACATAAGAATAGCTGTTTTGGGTCAGATTGAATGTCATGTAGGGCAGGTTCCTGTCTCCAGCACCTCAGGAAGAAAAGAACAGTGATGCAGTGATAGTTCTCAGCATGCTCACCCGACTCCTAAATCAGCAACTGTGGGACTTCCCAAGTTAGGGATGGGATACTTTTTGTTTTGGCTTGGTTTGTTTGGTTTGGTTCTGTTGTTCAGTGTCCTCTAATGTGTGACTCTTACTCTGGGGGGTAGTCTGCACACTTTTTGCTGTTGTGTAAACTGTTGGATTTCTCAGTGTTCTGTGGCAAAGAGTCCCACAGGTATGCACCCGGCTATGTGCCTGCGGACCATGCTCCAGAAAGGACCCGGGTGACAAACTCCAGCACTCCCTTAGAAGCTGGGCAGCCGGAACGGCTGTCTCCAGCGCCAGGAGCAGGCGAGCCTAAGAGAACCTCTGCACTCAGTCAGCGCCATCTGCCCCTCGACTCAGCCTTTAGCCGAGGGATGCACCTCGCTTCCGGCTCTTTCCGTCCTGAACCACAGGAGATTCATGGTGGTGCGCCCTCGTGTTCAGGAGAAAAGCGAATTCCACCGGGCCGACTTCCATCTCTGCTTCTCTCAGCAAAGTCGCTGGACAGGGCAGCAGTCACTCAGAAACTGGGCCGTCCAACACTCCTTTCAAAATCCCACTGTTGGGCAGCGCCGTTACCTCAGGACGGCCCTGCCCCCTAAGGGCTGCGCTGCCTCAGGTAACGCGGGGCGCGAAGGTGGGCAGCTGCCGCCCACCAAGGGCAGGGGAAGTTTTTATTGCCAAAACGAACTCAAAGGCTTCATTTTGCCCTTCAACCAGCCCCGCGGAGGCAGGAGCTACGGTTTCCGGGCAGGCAGAACCCGCAGTTCCCCTCAGCAAGCAGCAGACGGGGAAAGCCCACTCGGCACAGTGCTGCCTCGGCCGCGGGCGCCGCCGAGGGGAAGCGCGCGCTCGTCCACTGTTCCTGGGCCGCGTCACTGTGGCTGTCAGGCTGTGCTGCTCCAGTAGCTCAGGAGACACCTGCGGCTTACCCGAGGGAGGCGGAGCAGTGCAGCAGGCTGCGACCCTCAGGGCCGCCTAAGGCCAGGGCTCGCCACCTCCCACAAGGGAGAAAGCCACCGCCCTCAGCCAGATCGTCCTCCTCTTCCTCCTCCTCCTCTCCTGGCGGTACCTGCTTTCCCCTTTTCCTGCCGTTCCCCTCCTTCCTTCCCGCCTCCTTTCCCCCCTCATGCATATGGATGAACGCATGCGCGGGCGGGTGGCCTCCCCGCCTGCTGCCGTGGGCTAGATGAAGCCGAGCGGCGGCAGGGCTCCCAGACGGGCAGCCGGCTCCCGGGCGGTGTGTGTGCTGCATGTGCGTGTGTGTGCGTG
>VWYK01029056.1:2125-31274 GCA_013399775.1 Semnornis frantzii | reverse complement strand
AAGGTAGCTTATGGGGTTTCAAGAAGATCATGTTTGCCTCAAGTATAATCGTTTACCTATTTATGTTTTCAACTATTCCATTTTAATGCAGAGATCATGATTTTTCTTTTCTGTTAAAGTGCTTGTTGGTCTGTTTTTTTTATTGTTGTTGTTGGTGTTTTTTGTTCTTAGTCATTTGTGGCTTTGAAACTAACTGATTTTTCTTTTGCAGAGATCCTACACATTGCTTGTCGAGGCATGGGATTACAATGATAACTCTACTAGTAAGTATTTGTTCCACTGCATTATTTACTTTGGACACCTTGATTTCCTGTTTGTGGAAGGGTCTTTGGAAGTCTAACCAGCTTATTCTGAAGTAGAGAGAGGGAAAAACTCTTCCCAAGACAATTTGGAGCAGCTGCTGCAGGCTCTGCAGCAACCTTGTCTCCCTCTTACTGCTTGTAGAGGGTGAGTAGCTCACTCACCTAGACACTAACGGTTCGATGCCTTAAAATAGATGCTGTTAATTCCTCTTTCTCCTTAGGGAGAATAAAAGCCAAGAGGTTTCTTCAGGTTATTTTTTTTGGTTTAGCGTTTTTTAAAATTAGTAGTGATATTCAGAATTCTAAGCCTTGTTGGCCTGGAACCTTTCTGTAAACTCTGTATGTCTCAAAACTGAGTATGCTACTTCAAAATAAATTAAAAAATACAAATTCTCTGTCGGTATAGAATTTAGCACCTGTGTATGAGAAACAGGAGTGACTACCAGTTCTTCCTTGGGAGCTGGATATCTGGGCATTTCATATTCAGGGGCTGAAAAATATTTACCAGGCACCATCTGGTAGAGCTGGCTGGAAATCAAGGGTGTGAATTCTTTGCCTGGAATGTCTTTGGTTGGTTTCAGCAGCTTTCTGCTAAATTTTTCCCATCAGCTGGAGGAAGCTGTGTAGTCTCTTGGCATACGAATTGTTCTTCTTACTGCCTACTGTTGCTGAAGTAGGTAGGCAAAATTACTTCTATTTTCAATCTAAGACTTTAATAGTATGTGGTAAATGTGACAGAAGAGGGCAGGAATCTGAACTGTTAAACCTGTTGTTGACACAACAAGCCTTTTCCTTCAAGAAGTAAGCAGCAGCAGCACTGTGGCCCATCTTGCACAAACCTTACAACACCACCTTCTTGTCTGCTTGGGAATATCAGGTGTGAGCCACAGAGTAATGAATGACTTCAGACTTCACAAAAGAAAGACCTTGTAGAACTGCTCAGTGCTGTGGCTTTGTTTTAGTTGGTGAGGAGTAAACTGTTTGGGAATGGCCTTTGAGTCTGGGAACTTTTCTGCATAAATATGCTTTTTAATTTCATCTTTTTTAAATATACATGGGACATGCTATGAGTTCTTAGTTCCAGAAAAGTAGCTGTCTATTACAGATGATTCATGTGACCTGTCAGTGATAGCCATGGTTCGCTTTACATCTGGCCACACTCAACACTCTGCAGTACCTATGATTTCAGGCCCTGCCTAAGCACAGTCATGGAGCTGTAGCTGAGAGACTTCTTGCCTCTTGATTACAGAGTGTTTTATGGAGGAGCAGAAAACAAATTGCTGCAGCAACAGGGTTGTATTAAAAATGGAGGATACTTGAATTCAAAATGAAGGTTTTGTTTACAGTAGGATTTGAGAATTTTTTTCAGACTGGGTCTCTGCCACTTTTGCTATTATTAGAGCTCATCATTTTTTCATGAAACAACTGCGTTTCCAAAGCCACACAATGAACCCTTTCTTTGCTTTCATGTTCTGGAAGTACAATTGTCTTCAGACAAACTACTTCATTTCTCAGCAGTGCATTTTACCAAGTTGCAGACATGTTCTTGCATATGTTCCTGATGTGCATTCCTGCTCTAGCTCTTCTGTCACATACTCATCTGCAGTCACTGTACTGCAAAAGCTTTCCCTTTGTACTGCATTGCTTTGTTTACAGTCATCTTTCCCATAGCTGAAGAATAAGTCTTGAAGAGCTAGTTAGGGAAATCATGAGAACTAAACAATTGTCATCATATCAAGGGATATATATATATTTTTTTTTTTGACGGCCAGAATTTTCTTCTACCCTAATTAGCACTGAATTATAAGGACTGTCAGAGCTCTCAAAAAAAGAAAAGAGGGGAGAGGGCAGGAGGGGAAGGGTGGTTAGTAGGGTCTGTGTAACTTTTCAATAGCTCTAGCATCCTCTAATCAGTGCAGTCTTAGAAGATCCTAGAGTGGGTACTTCCTCCCCTCCACATTCCACTCCTCCTACATTCCCTTTACCACATAGTCTCTCTTGTCTCATTTCCAGGAGCAGCTTGCAGTTAAATTCTGGCCCTGCTGAAGTCAATGAGAATTGTGCTTTGTTGGAGCCAAGATTCAACTTAAATGGCTTTCTTACCCTGATTCTTGTCTAGATGCCATCTTGCTACTGTCGCTTCATACAGTTAACGGGTGTGACACTGCATCTCAAACGATGTCAAAACTGTTGTAAATCACTGGTGTCAGTTGCATGTGGATTCCAGTTGGGCATAAGATACTTCAGCACAATGTAAACCAAGCCGTAGCTGGAAGTTGTCTGAAACAGAGACTTTCAAAAACAACTGTGGTGTCCTTGGCCACCCAAACAGCTTAGAGGAAGCTGGGCCTTTGTTGTTATTGTTTGCTTCGTGATGATGGGTAGTTATTTCCAGAAACTGGACCACTGAAAGGCAAAGCTGGGCAGTCAAAATAGCTATTTTTACTGTCTAAAGCCTCTAATAGAGTTGCCTGCTGACTAAAAAGACAGATTAATAGCTTTGAAGTGTAGCCACATAAAGTGAATGAAACCAACAAGCTCTCTGACAGAGAAATGCAGCAGCTGAAGAAAGATGTACAGAAAGCCTCTCTCTCCTCCACTTCATCAATTTCCAGTTGGTTGATATTTCCCGTAACCCTTCTATCAAAGCATGAGATTCTGAGTCAAATGCTGTCAGAGGTGTTAGGAAGATCACTTTCTCTCAAGCCTGAATGAGTACTACTTTTTATTTACTTAACCAGTCTGATGCTTTGGGGCTGTTGTGGGCTAAGAATGGAAGGGCTGTTGCAACGCCGTCCCTGGAGTCTGGGTCAGCATATTTGTGTAAGTGTGTACTGACAGGTGGGAATAGGGAAGGGTGGAGAAACTTTTGTACAAGAAGGAACATGCAAATACTTCATTGTGAAAACTAGGTGATGGCTAATGGAGAGGGATCTTAAGTGTGAGAGACTTTTTTTGAATTTAAAGGTATGGTGGTAGCTTTAGAAGGTATATCAACAGAAAAGCATTTTAGCCATGATTAAAAGTGAAACTGCAGCTGTTTTTTATCAGGGCTCTTAAAATAATGAAGTCCAGTGGACTAAAAAGGATGTTTCCATTTGAGTTCAGCCTGTGGGCTGAAAAAGAGCCAGTGGCTGGAGTGAGATGTCATAGATGTATAGCAAGAACATGCTACCTAGCTAGCTGGCAGATAGGGGAAGAATGATAGAGCAGAGGCCAGAGGAAAGATCTCTTTTCCAAGGCAGCTGTTTTTCTAGTGCCAAGGACTGAAATAGCTGTCAGTGGTATGTTCCCAATGAGGAACAGGAAAAGACTGGAAAAGCAAAAGTGAGTGTGTGTGAAGGAGGGGGTGTCTTGCAAAACCAAATCGAGTGTCATGCCTTCTGCCACTTGCAGGAGAAAAGGATAGAGTTGTTTTCCTTGCAAGAACCAGGATGCCCTTATGCAGGGGCTGGGCATTTGGGGAAGCGCACTCGCTTTCCAGCTGGGCTGCAGGTCAGGGTGTAAGCTTGGCAAGTGCAGCAAAGCCATCTCCAGCACGCATGAGTGGAACCAGAATCACTTGACTAGCCCCATTGAAGGTGAGCAGATATGCATCTGCCTAAGTACCTCTTAGAATTAGTCAGTAATCTTTTCGATGAGATCTAAGAGTCTTACACCTGCACAGCACAGGACATGATATTGCTCTGGATATACCAGTATGGAAAAGTCCTTAGGCATCTACAAGACTTGTGAATGGCATTTAAATTAAGAAAAGACTGCATGCATTTGAAAGTCTTACACATAGATGTGGGGTTGGGGGCTTAGTGCCAGTGAATAATAAAACCTGATTTAAATAGAAAATATTCTAGAACCAGAAATACCAGAAGGTGAATAAGAAGCTGTTGCCCTTAATATCATACTGTAAACACTTAATGAATGTTGTGGTCTTAAGCCAAGAATGTCCCCCAAAATGGGTAAATGCTTACAGTATCTGTGGATTGACACTGTTCTGTGGTCGTGCAGCAAGTGTTAACTTTATTCAGAACTGCAGACAGGCAGGATGGAGTGAATTGATAATGGGTATCTGAGGCTTGAGAAGCCTGCTTGGAAGTTCTTTTTGAAAGCTACAAATCAAAGGCCCTTAGCAATACATTTAAAAGTATTTTAGATTAAAAACTGCCCATGTGTGATCTTATGTTTGATGCAGCAACTTCATTAGTCTTCAGCTCTGCCTTAAGTGAAATCCCCAAGTTTTGTTTTGTGGCTCTTGATAGAACAAGCTGAACATCAGTGCAGTTTTAATTCTGGACACTCAGATGTGCCAGTGCTTTGCTGCATTCTAGCACTTCATTGGCAAACTGCCCTTCCACTGTTCTTCTGTCACTGGATTATGCTTCCGTATTGTTGATGTTGTACTATGTCTGCAAGGATATTTTGGCAGTTGTATGATGTACTTACAGTCAGCAGTCAAGTGCTTGCTAGCAGCAGGTTGTAAGGCAGTGTCAGATCATTGAAGTCACAAGACCTGGACTACAAAGTGAAATGCCACAGATACATACAATGTTCCAAGCTAATGTGAAATATTATTATTACAAGCTGTAATTTAGACAGTTGTAGGGCTCTGAAAGACAGAAGACTTTTGCTGGAACTAAATGTAAAGTATGAAGTCTAAACTCTGAAATGCACTACAGAGAAATAAGAAGGATCTATAGCACACGTATGCAGTTAATTCTTTTGCTGTGCTTTGAGCTGTGGTAGTCTTGAGTTTGTAGTGTCAGCTAACATTTGAAGAGAACTTCCATGGTATTCCTCAGCCAAAACCTGGTGAGATGACTGGTGTTGTCTGCATGCCAGAGTTGCTAGTTCTTAATCTAGTGTTTACACCAGAGTTCCAGAAGCCTGGAAACCTTTTGTGGTGCTTATGTTCAGTTTGTAGATGTTAGTTTTTTTAGGTTATTGTAGTATGATGTTTTCATAAGTATTCCAATTTAAAAACTAGTACCATTAATGGAGAGGCCTGGAAAACTACATTATGTGCCAATTTATTGGCATGAGAAGTAAAAGCAGCTGAATTTTCCTTAATCATGAACTGTGTGATTCTTACTGGATGTCCTTACAGTGCAGAAGAAGAGATAAGTGATTGGCAGTAACCTAAGAGTTCCTTTTGATTTCAGGCTTTGTTCAGTTTGATAATGCTGCATGTGTGTTTCAGTTAATGGTTTGTAGCTCCAGGGCAGCCTTATCTTGCTCTAAAACAGAAAATTAATAAAATCAGCTGGCTGCCTCCAAGTCTTGCCCGTGAAGCTGGAGAGCTGTGATGTGGGAGGTGATGATACCTAAATGAAGCATTAACTCTGACATCTCTTCCGCCTTCCAGATCCCGATCGCATTATCGAGAAGGCATCCCACTCTGGCATGATCAATCCAAGCCGCCAGTGGCAAACTCTGAAACACAATGCAGGAGTTGCTCACTTCGAGTATCAAATCCGTGTGACTTGTGCAGAACATTACTATGGCTTTGGCTGCAACAAGTTTTGTCGACCAAGAGATGACTTCTTCACTCATCATACCTGTGACCAGAATGGCAACAAGACCTGCTTGGAAGGCTGGATGGGACCAGAATGCAACAAAGGTTTGTGTCAAGTGCTCAGTTCCGAAATGACCAGCAGGCTTGGATAGGGTTGGAGTGCATGCAGTTCAGTGATCAGTTTGTGCAGGTCACAGGACTAAGGGCTAATGGAACAACAACTGATTCTTCACGTGGGGAACTAGGGCAGAAGAGGACTAGTTCCTGCCTTGTTTTAAAGTCTTGGAAAGAAGTACTGGGCATTTAGCAGATGTGTTCTTTCTCTGATTATCCACATCTTTGCCCTTGGGAAGAAAACCCAGCCCATGGACTTCAATGGGAGTTCTGATGCTGACTTCAAAAAAGATTTCCCCTTTGGTGCAGAACTTCAAGACAAGCAGGAAGGAGAGACTTGCTTTAGAGCTGACTTGGCAAGTGTAAAGCTTTGGTGTTTGAAAAGTCCCAGGCTGTTTGTTCCACCTGAGATGATATTTAATGTTTATTAGGGATTGGCAACTTCCTATGTAATTTCATAAGGAGAAAGCAGGACTCTAAGTAGAAACAGACTATTAGCATGTCTTGTTGACTTGAGTTTACCTGTGATGTGACAGTCCTCTTAATATCCTGTCTATTCAGAGATACAGCTCAAAAGTAAATGCAGAGGAGTTAGAAGTTACTCTGGAGTAGATGTACAAAGCCAGGGAGAGGGGGCCCGTTTACTTGCAAAAGGCAGAGAAAGGAAACCTGTAGACTCCAAGTGACTCAAGTCCTCGAGGCAAGACAGTTTCTCTTACATAGAAATAACTGTGACCAGCCTCAGGTATGATTCCTCCACAGAGCTGCCTATTTCCTATCAGACCCGCCTTGGGCCACCTGCCTTGGTTTTCCTTCAGGTAGACTTTATAGGAGAAGCTTGTTAAAACCTTGGATTCAGTAAAGCTACAATACAGAGATTAAAATGTTCCCATGAGTGGGAAGATGCAGGAAGCAGGCAGGAAGTTGATGCACTTTTTTTTTTATTTTAACAGCTATTTGTCGTCAGGGATGTAGCCCCAAGCATGGTTCTTGCACAATTCCAGGAGAGTGCAGGTAAATGTTCCCCCTCCCTCCTCGTTTTTCCTTTCCCCTACCCCCCAAATAATTAAACAAGTAATGCTAAGCATGATAGGATTGGGGAGGGAGGGTGTTTTTGGAGTCCTGTATTTAACCAAGGCACATTATTCATGCTGATTTGCCCAGAATAAGGGGGAAGCAGACTTTTAATGCACTGATAATTTTAGCAAGCTTTTGGTTTGTGAAATGACAGCACTGGAAAGGAGTGGGGGTATGGGATGAATTGTGTGAATGCAGCCTAATAAGCACTAAATAATTGTTCCTGCATAAATAGTGTAAATGTTTTGTGGGTATGGTTTTCTTCAACAGCCTGATTAATAGCTTTTTTAACTACCAGCTTGAAATACAATGTAGCTTTTCTCTCCTTCTCCCTTTCACTCTCTTCTTTTTTTTTTTCTTTTTTACCTCTTTCTTCTCCCTCCCACCCCCTGGTTTCTTCCATCAGTAGGCAAACGTCAAGCATTCTTTAGAATGGGATTAGTTAAATCTCTCTGTTCCTTTACCATTGTGAGCCAGGCTCCAAGTGCTGAGAGGTTAATAGCTGGGATGAAGTCTCATCAGTAGGGTCTGATGAATGCAGAATTTTGCTCCCAAGCTTTGAAGTCTCTTCTGTCCTGGCAAGATGACAATGAAAAACAGAGTTTATACATGACCCAACAATTAAATATTTGGAATGCCTCAAAATAAACAGCATATATTTTCAGCACAGGGAAGTTTTCTCCCTTGCTAATAGAGGGTCATTAAATGTGGACATTCTTTATCAACAAACTGGCTGTACGTTGCTTCATGTAACCCCTTATCATATCTATTTACATGTGATAGCGAACTGAGGGCTTCTGAGGTTACAAAATGTTGATGTCGTTCCTGTGTAGGAAGGGTTAAAAGTGAATCTTGGGTATTCCCTAACAAAACTTAGCAGTCTGAAGGAACAGAAAGGTTTTTTTCTGTCTAAAAACATAGTGGTGGGTTCTCTAATGCTGGGTACTTTCACGTGAAGTCGACTGCTTTTCTTTTTGGATAAGTCGTAGTTCAAGCAGGAATGAAACCGGAGGTGTCTGACAGACGGTAGTATAGAGGAAGTCAGCCTAAGTAGTCACAGTGGTTCATTCCATCTCTTTATCCATGTAATCTGTGCTTCAAAAACAAACCCAGAAAATTGTCCAGGAACATTCTGAAAGTGAGGTAGGAAGAAGCCTCTTATCTACCACAAGAGGTGTGGTAAAGTGAAAGTCAAACCTCAGGACAGATTGTTGTAGGCTGTGCAGTCGTTTTAATGTTTGGCAGCACTGATAGAAGAAGCTGGTTAGCCCTGGAACACAGAATACAAATCTTTTCTTAATTAAAGAAAAAAAAGAAGGGGAGGAAAAAAAAAAAGAGAAAAGACTACCAAGTGGTAGGAAATACTGGGGCAGGAAAGGGGCCTATAGTAGATGATGAGAAAAGCGTATCAGTCAAAACTACCAATGATTTGTGCTTCTGTCATCAGAATAAACATGCCTTGTAGGGATTGCTGTCTCCTAGTCAGAACAACAGGCTTTGTTTCCAGATTTTTTTTTTTCTTTTCTTTCCTTTCTCTTTCTAAGTCTCTTACCTCCCACTCACTGCCCAGACATGCACTAGTGCTCTTATTTACTTAAGGTGCAACTTTCCCACGCTTGATTTGCATAGTCTTGTAACAATGCTGTCCTTCTGGTGCTTTCAGATAACTTCTGCCTGCCAAGTTAGACCAATATCTTTAAAGTGAACACAGAAACAAGATTTTATTTTCTTTTAAGTTTTGATGAGTCATATAGTCTGTATGTTACAAATGCAACAGAGTTTAAAAATAACATTCCAGCAGAAACTGCTTTGGGTACAATAGGCAACTTGCAAACATTCTTAAAATATCCTTTTCCCTTCTGGGGGGAGATGATGCGCTTTTTTTTTTTTTTTTAACACAGCCCAGCCAGCCAAACCCATATTTACTCATGAACTGCTAAACAAGGAAAGTTAACTTGAGGTTTCTCATGAGAATCTGCTGCATACATATTACTGAACAAGAATTACTGCCATGAATCTTTTCTGGAATTGATATCTGTTTCTTTTAAATGCCCATTGCCTTATCCAGTTTTCCTACACTTCAGAGCTGATGCTTGAAGGAAGTCATATATTTGGCTGTAAACTCATGGCTTTTTCTCTGGATTTTATTCGGTTGATGGTTTTTGTCACTGTTGGTTTGGGTTTTTTTTAATGATTTTTCCTGACACTTGCTTTAAACAAAACAAGACTGAACACCTTTTGATTTGGCAGAAAGGAATAAAGCAAAAATCTCAATTTGGATACCAATTTCTGCAGATGAGGTCCCTTAGTTTGGCTTGTGTGCAAGCTCACAGGCAAATTTGGTTGAATGCAATACAAACTAAAAGGATATACTCCTAAATTTTGATCTTTGTGTATTACATTCCCTATACAGGATTTTCCAAAAGCTACCCGAGAGAGGTTGTTTTGCCTTATCTGGTTTTCTTTAGTATTTTCTGCATACAAGGACACAAAAATAGGTTGTGTTTTTAAAAAACAAAGCTAGTCCAAATAAGAATTTCCCATTAACTTAGAACAAGCTGCTACTGAAGTAGCTATTAAATAATAAGATTTTTTTTTAAAAAAAAAAAGTTTAATTAGAATGCAGTTTGTCATCCGAGATTCCTAGAAGGGAAGTCAGACTTAGCACTAGCTCTGTGTGATTACCCAGTGGACAGATCCTTCAAGTTTTTTCCCATGAGAAGGAACAGCCATCAGAAGAATAGTGGGGGGTTTTACAAATAGAAAGCTTAGATGACTTCTGTACAGATGAGGTTTGTTTTCATAATTTAGTGACAGCTTGGTGTGTAATTGCTGCTGATCAATTATTCTCAAGACTGGTTAATGAAATACAGTACTTCAACAAAACCTTGCTTTTCATTTTCAAATTGTTTTCCTTGTTTCTATCTATAGCTTCACTTTAATTTGAAGAATTCCTGGTCTGCCTTGCTAGTGAGAACTAACCAAAAGACAAAATGAGCTTTCCCTTATAGGGGCTGTACTTCAAAAAAAGAACAGCTTCCTTTTAAGTACTGAATTCAGCTAGCTTATTGATAGTGGTGACTGGAGAAGTGATAACTTCTCCAGACAAGAAGTTGAAGTTTCTTAGAATTTGATATATTGTAGTTATTCCTAAAAAGAGGTTTGCATAAATCAAACTCAGAAATACACTGACAACTGCGCTTCTTTGAACACATGGAAAATCCTGATACGTACTCTTTTCTTTCATCTTTTACTGTGGCCCAGTCTGTATTTGCTGTGTGTCTCCTAGTTCAGAATAAGGTTAACTTCCCCTAGAGCAGAGAACTCCTAATGCTTTGCCACTGCCTTGCCAAGGGTTCAGAGTTGGTGTCTCTGGGTTTGTTTGTCTTCCTGCAAATCCAACATGGCTGAAATGCCTGGAACCCCGTATTCATGAGGATCTCTGGATAACTGTTGTTCCCACTGACTTTTTCTTCCCTGCCCCCCAGATTTATAAAGCACCCTGTCAAAGTCCAGAGATTGATTTGTAGTGCACACCCACCCTCTCTGCCACATTTGTATGAGGCTCCAAAAGAGTATTATTGTGCTGAATGGCTTCATGCTGGTCCTCTCAGAACAGTTATTCTTTTGTTGGGAGGCTGGCTGCAGAGACCTTGGCAAAACTACTAAAATGTTTGTTTACAAGAAACCATCAAACAAACCTTGAATAGCTTCTCCTGTCCCCTCATTCTGCCCTTCTCCTCTGTTTTCCTCCAAGTTCTGGAGTTCTGTACACACATCTAGATAGTGCAGTTGCAACAGATTTTCAGATTGCTTCCCTCTCTGATTTTCCTTATATTTTTTCTCTTTTAATGAAGGTGTCAGTACGGATGGCAAGGCCAGTATTGTGATAAGTGCATTCCACACCCAGGATGTGTCCATGGCACTTGCACTGAACCATGGCAATGCCTCTGTGAAACAAACTGGGGTGGTCAGCTCTGTGACAAAGGTATGCTAATCTTACAGATAGCCAAGTGTAACAGTTGAGTTTTACCAGCGGTAGCTGTAGCAAGGAGAAAGTGCACACAAGACTAAGTCTTCTGAAACATGGGGGGGGGTGGTGGTGGTGGTGTGTGTGTTTTTCAACTACTTGGCATTGTCTCCTCTGCTGGTGGTGTTAGCATCTGCCCTTAACTATTCCCTGTCCTGCCCTACAGTTGTGTGCAGATGTGTTCTGTGAAGGCTCTAGAATAATAGAACAAAGCATGCACAGGGTGGTTGAAAGAGCAGAATTATCATGGCTTTAACGGTCCTTACCTCTTACAGATCTGAACTACTGTGGAACCCACCCACCCTGTTTGAATGGTGGTACCTGCAGCAACACTGGTCCTGATAAATACCAGTGTTCCTGCCCTGAGGGCTACTCAGGGCAGAACTGTGAAATTGGTAAGTGTTGGATGTGGCTGCAGAGCTGCCACTTGGTAGTTAATTCTTACCAGTTTATAGTGGCTGGGTTTACATCCGTTTTATGAGATTGGGGAAAAGTCAGTTTCTAACACTAATTATGATGTCAGGGCAAGCTACAAAGATCCAGACTTTCTTATTCATGCTTCATCACAAACAGTTGGCATCTCTGAACATCAGCCTTCTGCTCACTGAGAGAGATCTCTAGGAGTTACCTTGTCTGGCTGTGACTCAAACCAGTGCAAGTCTGTGTGGATGAGTTTAGCAGGGCAGGTGACTTCCTGCAGGCTAGTAGTTGTTTGGCTCACAGTTCTCACAGGAGTGCAATACATCAAGAATAATGATACATCCAGAATAGAGGCATGTGGAGGGAGCAGGGTGGCTGCTGGTGACACTGCTGTAATCTCTACCGTGCTGTCTGTCCCGGTGCAGCGGAGCACGCCTGCCTCTCTGACCCTTGTCACAATGGAGGAAGCTGCCTAGAGACGTCTACAGGATTTGAGTGTGTGTGTGCTCCTGGCTGGGCTGGACCAACTTGCACTGATAGTAAGTCTTTCAAAAATTATATTAAAAATGTGCTAGTTTGCTGGTTTAGATCAGTCCTCCTAATCCCTGATAAATTTACAGAGCAGCCTACTTAACCTTTCCCAGCCTCAGCCATTTATATCACTGAGCATACTCTACTCCTTTCCTTGTAAGAAGGCTTTTGGGAAATGCCAAGAGAAAGACTGGCCAACAGCTTCTTGAAAGAAGCTGAACACTGATATGTTTATTTACACTTTTTTTGGGCAACATTCAGTGAACTTGTTCAAAATGCTGTTTAGAGAGATTTGCTGGATCAAAATCTGACTTCCATTTACAAAAATGCCACAAGGTGTCAACTTCTTCCCCTGTGCTTTGAAGCCCCTTTCACGTTGTTTTTAAAGGAGGCTTTTGATGAAATTGGAATAGACCTGGAAATTCTAAGTAGAAGTCCCTTTGTCTTTCCATTCTTCTGAGCAAATCCTGGTAGCAGCAACTTTGCTAAAAAGTTGACAGTTGGTGACATTGCTTGTTTTGGTAACAAAGCTAAGCCTCCTCTTGCTCCACATTGCAGATATTGATGATTGTTCTCCAAATCCCTGTGGTCATGGAGGAACTTGCCAAGATCTAGTTGATGGATTTAAGTGTATTTGCCCACCTCAATGGACTGGCAAAACATGCCAGATAGGTGAGAACTGCTTTTCTCTTCATCCAATATTGCTTAAGATGTGGGGGAAGTTAAATGCAAGAGGGATCACAGCCCAGCAGGCAGGGGCAATAGTGCCCTTTGCGTTAGACAGACATGTTTCTGGGTCTGAAGCCTGTGGACATATCATGTCATACTGAAAATATTCTCTGTTTGCAGGACTGAGGTCTAAGTTTCAAAGCACAGAGTGGTTTCCTTCTGTTGTTTCACTGATGTGTGCTGGCAGTTGAAGGATACTTTAAACCATAAATGAAGTGGGGAGGGTGCCTGTGTACCTGTGTATGTCCTACAGTCCTGCCCCTACATGGATTTTTTTTTTAAAAAAGCTTGTGAGAAAGTTACTGTATCTCCTCAGCCACGTCAGCTCCTCCAGCCTAAGGAGTTCACAGCTGGGTTCCGAAATGTAGATGGTCTCATGAAGAGTGAGATGTCTACATTGTTTACACAACACCCTAATCCCAATGACCAGGTTGCAGCGCTCCTTGAAAATGCTCCCTTGAGTTGTGTGTGGGGTGGGGGGGGTGGGGTGGGTGTCTGTGTAAGTAGCTCTTAATGAGTGTCAGGATAATTACTGAACAATTAGTGTAGCCTGTGTGTTCTAATTGCAGAGAAATTGAAAGAGACATCACAGACTGATGTATGAGTGACTTCTGTTCACTGTAGGCATGCCAATCCATGTAGTGTATTACAGGTCCTTCTTAGATCTGAATGAGCTGCTGCCGATTGCTGTGCAAACCAGCTGCAGGCTGTTTTTTTTTCTCTCCCCCCTGCCCTACCAGCCCTGCATTTGGCCATTTACTTTGTTTTTTCAGATGCGGATGAATGTGAGGGCAAACCCTGTGTCAATGCCAACTCCTGCAGGAACCTGATTGGCAGCTACTATTGTGACTGCATTACTGGCTGGTCTGGCCACAACTGTGATATAAGTAAGTGTCTGTATCCTGGGGTTTATTCAAAGCCACTTGTGTGTGTGTGTGTGTGTAATCCACTGGGTTCTAAGCTCAGATTTCAATGTCAGGCAGAGTCCCAGCAGTTGATGTTTTCAGAAAGGGAGCAGTTGGTGTGGAATGGAATTACACAATTTTATCAAACTCATTAGTCCATAACAGAGCTATATTGTGATAAAGGGGCTAAAACAATGATGTGAAGTTTCACTGCCTCTAGGAGAAGAATCACAAAAGTTTCCCACCCATTATAATAACGTTATCTTGAGGAAGGCATGCAGGAAAGTTGACAAAAGGTTTATCTAGCTGCAGTTTTGGAGGGACTTGAACTGTATCTAGTGTAAATATAGCTTTGCCTTCTAACCATACAAATTTTTCTGCAGATATTAACGACTGTCGTGGACAATGTCAGAATGGAGGATCCTGTCGGGTGAGCCGTTCTTGTTTTGTTTTGATTCCCTGAGACTTGCAACAGAACTAAAACATTTGAGTCTAAACAGAGATAATGTGGAAAATAGCTATTACCTGGTATAAATTGTCATTTTTTTTGGAGCTGGGGGGAGGACCTATATCATGCTGCAGCATGTCAAGGTCCATCTGTAGAATGACAAGGGCAAAAAAATATAACTGCAATAAACACCTTACTTTTGCTGCCAGTGTCGCCAGTGAATAGGCTGGTTATTGGGCAAGCTACCTACTGCAAATGTAGGTACTAAAAAACATGGATTAATACATTAATGTACCCTGCTTGGAAATTTAAGAACATAAGCCAGTACTGGGTCAGGGGAGGAGTGGGGTGTTCAATTTTTATCCCTTAAATATCCTTCTTGTCTTGCTTGGACATAGTAAGAGGATATATTTTTATATTTTTTCACTTATATTCTTGGGTTTTTTAGTTTTGTTTTCCTGAATAAGATATCAAGAGAGAGGAAAAAAACTTTAAACTCTAAACTTTCTTGTTCCTCCCCAGGATTTGGTTAATGGTTATCGGTGTATCTGTTCACCTGGCTATGCAGGAGATCACTGTGAGAAAGACATCAATGAATGTGCAAGTAACCCTTGCATGAATGGGGGTCACTGCCAGGATGAAATCAATGGATTCCAATGTCTGTGTCCTGCTGGTTTCTCAGGAAACCTCTGTCAGGTAAGAAGCATGGATGAAAGGCAGGGCCTCAGCCGGTGATGTTCCTACCAGCACTCTGGATCTGTACACTGAATACCTTGCATCCAGTCAACCGTAGTATAAAGTTGTACTTGATATTGCTGTCAGTCTGCCAAGAAAGCTCCTGATTAATATATATTGGGGGGGGGAAAAGGAAAGCAACAAAAACCCTGGCAGGCCATTGAGGATTCTTTTTGTTAAACAGACTGCGAGCTGTTTTGTTGCGCACTAACTATCAACTTTCGGTGGCCGTTTAATATCAAGAGTGCAGGCTAACTAACCTCTCTCCATTCTGAACAATTCATTGAGGCAGCAGATAAAAAGGTCAGATTCCACAATGTCTGCCTCTTATAATGGCTTTCTCTCACTAGAAAAACTGCCGTTTTACTTGCTCTTCCCTCCCTTATTTTAATTTTTTTAAAAAATCATTTCCCTTTTCTCTCTCTGCTTGCAGCTGGACATAGACTATTGTGAGCCAAACCCATGCCAGAACGGCGCCCAATGCTTCAATCTTGCTATGGACTATTTTTGTAACTGCCCCGAAGATTACGAGGGGAAGAACTGCTCCCACCTGAAAGATCACTGCCGCACAACTCCTTGTGAAGGTTTGTGTCATCTTGCAGGTGAATGGGAATGATTGCAATATTCTGGTTCTCCCTTGGCAAGAGCTGCAATGCACCTCCAATAGTGTAGTCTCCAAGAGTAACTCTTGTAGCAAGAATTTTGCCCTGTGCTTTATTGCTTCTTATCTGTGTGAGAAGATGAGTAACATTTGTAAATATGGGCAATATGAAAGGCAGTTTTATGACAGAATGGACAGAAACATACATGTAGCAAATGGCTTACTTTGCTAAATTTTTTCCAGGCCTCAGACACGCTCAGATAAATTTCCGTGATTAATTTATGCGTGAACACTTCATACAGTCCTTCTGTTTTAAAGCAGCAAGTATATTTGGCAGTTTGGCATTTACAGTATGGCTTGATGATCCTTGATAGCCTAAAATGTCTTTTTCCACCTAGACAACTCTAGGATCCGTGTGTCTCCTAAACATCCATCACTGGAGATTAAACTGTTGCTCTTAGCGTAAGAAATCAGATATAAAGGACAATCCTTACCTAGGTCTCTGCTTTGTCTGCAGTCATTGACAGCTGTACGGTGGCAGTAGCTTCAAACAGCACACCAGAAGGGGTTCGTTATATTTCCTCAAATGTCTGTGGTCCTCATGGAAAATGCAAGAGCCAAGCAGGTGGAAAATTCACCTGTGAATGCAACAAAGGATTCACTGGCACCTACTGTCATGAAAGTAAGAACTACAAAAGAGTATCTTTAACCCTCTCTTTCTCTTTTTGGGAAAAGATTCTGTTCTGTCCTCCTGGACTGCTTTCAGGTTTCCTTTTTGTAATGCAGTAAAGCTTGGAGCAGCTTTACATTTTCATATCCCACTTGGGTGAGGCAGATAGGAATTTGCTAGGTCTTGGGGAAAGTTCACAGTAGTGAACCTTCTGGGCTTGAATTGTATGCCCAGCCCAGGCAGCCAACTGAGTCCTGGGCTGCATCAAGATCAGCGGGGCAAGGGAGGGGATTCTGCCCCTTTACTCTGCTCTCATCAGACCCCACCTGGAGTACTGTGTGCAGTTCTGGAGCCCCCAGCACAGGAAGGACATGGAACTGTTGGAGCGGGTCCAGAGGGCCACAAAGATGATCAGAGGACTGGAGCAGTTCTGCTATGAGGACAGGCTGAGAGAGTTGGGGCTTTTCAGCCTGGAGAAGGCTTTGAGGAGACCTTATAGTAGCCTTCCAGTATTTGAAGGGGGCCTACAGGAANGATGAGGCCTTGAGTGTCCTGTGCTAGTGGGAGGTGTCCCTGCCTGTGGCAGGGGTTTTGAACTAGATGATCCTTGAGGTTCCTTCCAACCTTACCATTCTATGTTTTTAAAACCTTCTGTATACAAGGTTTGAGGTAGTTAATAGTGGGGTTTAGCATGGATCTTAAGACTTCTCTTTCCATTTGATTTTAATAGTAATCATTAAGTGACAGGTTCAGTGCACTTTTCCTGATTATCTCTCATCTTGCTTACAGCCCTTCCTCTCAAAAGGCTCTTAGAAATGCAAGTAGCACCACACGCCTGCAGTTAACATGATTCCTAATAGCTGTACATCTGGTTTGATGGTTGTCATGTGTGGTTTTTTTTTTTTTCCTTCCCCTCTCCTCCAAACTTTTGCAGATATTAATGACTGTGAGAGCAACCCCTGTAAAAATGGTGGCACTTGTATCGATGGCATCAACACCTACAAATGTATTTGTAGTGATGGATGGGAAGGAACATACTGTGAAACGAGTAAGTTAATGACTTTTCAGCATGCAGAAAGAGCTCTTGGAAAATCATCATGAAGGAATGGCTGCTACTATCTTTAAGATGGTAGTGACCTATGCCATTTTAACATAAACTGTGCTCCAGAGACCACCGGGGACAAGGTTTCCTCATTTTTTGCACTGAGTTCCAGGGTTTTGATTCAGAACTCAACTCAAATTGCAGAGTTGGACTGGAGTAGAAACTTGCTTTTATACTGTTCAATTGTCTGCCCTACCCTTTGGATAAATTTCTGTAAGAAACCCTTTGCATGAGTACAGGCAGTTGTAGGAATGACGTGGCTGCATATCATACTTGGGTTGTATCAGCCTCGGGAGCAGAGTGAGCCCTCAACTCCTGTTCCCTGACTGATAGGATTGTTTATCTAACAGGGTTTTTAACTCCTTGTGTACTGAAGCTATGACAAAGTGAAAAGCTGGGGGAGCATGGTGGAATATCCTTTAGTCCAGTGACAGAACTTAAGCTTTAAGTGCTTAATCCATGATTGAAACACGGGCCAAAATTAGGGATGGGACATGTACTTTTCAAGCACTAAGTGTTTGTTAATTCTGTAAACACAACTTGGCTTGTTTTCTCTTTAACGCATCTAGATATTAATGACTGCAGTAAAAACCCCTGCCACAATGGAGGAACTTGCCGAGACTTGGTCAACGACTTCTTCTGTGAATGTAAAAATGGGTGGAAAGGGAAAACTTGCCACTCCCGTAAGTTCAGTGTTTCCAAAATGTAACAGGTGTTCTCAGTTAGGCTGCTTAAACTTGTTGCATTGCATTTAAGAAAGTACTGGTATTAAGGATAGTTTGGGTTCTTCACAGGTGACAGCCAGTGTGATGAGGCAACATGCAACAATGGAGGAACATGTTATGATGAGGGGGACACTTTCAAGTGCATGTGTCCTGCAGGATGGGAAGGAGCCACTTGTAATATAGGTAAATACCCTGGGATAATCACCAGGAAGCAGATGCAGCACTGCATCTGTGACCTCAGTTTTTCCTCTTGGCTCAGTTTTGTCAGCATTCTAACAACTCAGCGGCAAATCTTGTTTCTGTTACAGCAAGGAACAGCAGCTGCCTGCCAAACCCCTGTCACAACGGCGGTACCTGCGTAGTCAGTGGGGATTCTTTCACTTGTGTCTGCAAGGAGGGCTGGGAAGGACCCACGTGTACTCAGAGTAAGTTGCCTGCTTGAACTCTGGAAGAGTGTTGCATGATGAGAACATTAGCTCATCCTGTCGCCCTTGGAGTCAAGATTGAAACCAGAAGGGAAAGCTTGTTTGATGTGGGCTTTAGCATCACCTGAATCTTTGTTTTTAATGACTTTATGTGATAGAGCCTTGACCTGGGCATGAGAAAGTTGCAAATGAGCTAAGTGGAGACAGATGTTGTCTTGTTTTCTCCTGCATTCTTTTTCAACAAGCAGCTCTGTCTGCTTCCACTTTTTTTTTCCTTCCCCCTCTGTTAGAGTCTTTACAAGGATCTCTTCCTGTGTACATGTGTTCCACAATGTAGTTAACAAATTTTGTGGTAGAAGCCTGGAATCAATTTAGTAGAGAATTTCAGCATATTTTTGTTAAGCAACCTGGGCATTAGGGGAGGCCTGATCTTTCTCTACTGACAGAAGTTGAAGCCAAAGTCTGCATATTTAAAGTTGTCTGTCTTTGCTTTGCAGACACAAATGACTGCAGTCCTCATCCCTGGTAAGTTTTGTATGTGTCTTTCATTCTTCACTTCTGCTGTCTTTGTTCTAGAGTCTTTTTATCTGTAGTTTTTAATGTAATTAATGTAATTAATTTTTAATGACTTTTCTCCTTATAGTTACAACAGTGGCACTTGTGTGGATGGAGACAACTGGTACCGCTGTGAATGTGCTCCAGGCTTTGCAGGCCCAGACTGCAGGATCAGTAAGTGCCTCACTGACATTTCCCTTTGTTTTTGTCTAGCTTGAATCTTGTTGAGAGATGATCATCCTAAGTAGCAGATTGGATTAATGATACATGCCCTCTATCTGTACCTAGATCTGAAACAGATGTGGGGAGTGCATGAATTTCACTGAAAATGAAAGGAAAAGTTTTAAGTCCATTCAGCTGGAGCTGAAACCTCTCAGTTCAGCTGAGTGGGCAAAATGCCCTTCAGGATATTCTTCTGAGTTAGGATGTCTTTGTGTGCCATAGATTTCTGTTTGAGATGAAATTGTGCCAGCCAAAAACATGGTCAATTAATAATCTGCCTACAAGCCCTGAAGTGGTGTATGCACTTCCCTGTAATTTAATAATAATTACAGGTAGGACGACACTAACGCTTCTAAAAAAAAATTATTAAAAGCCATGGAAAGAAAGTTTATACTGGCATTAGAACTGAAAAGGGGTTTAACTTTGCTGTTAGTTGGAGAACCTAGTAGGGGGACAAAACACGGAGCACGTCAAAGTAGAGGAAGCATGCCTGGGTGAGGTGGAATGTGTCCTTGCCCTTGAAAAGCTT
The DNA here is from genome assembly GCA_013399775.1 of Semnornis frantzii. Classification (NCBI taxonomy): domain Eukaryota; kingdom Metazoa; phylum Chordata; class Aves; order Piciformes; family Ramphastidae; genus Semnornis; species Semnornis frantzii. The sequence goes on along the minus strand of VWYK01029056.1, from coordinate 11,645 downwards.
AAGTAGCCATAGGGGTCAGGTTTGATCTTTGTTAGTGCCACACAGCAGAAATGGAAATTCAAAGATTCTTACTAGTAGCACCAGTATAATCTGAGTGAGTTCTAGCTCCAAGTAGACACTAGAAAATAAACATAAAGATCCAGCAGGCAAATCGCATGTATGGTTGGTTTTGGTTGTGTGTTTTTCCCCTCACATAATAAAAGGGATACTATAGAATAATGTCTGTATCTTCTCCTTCCCATCACAGATATCAATGAATGCCAGTCTTCACCCTGCGCCTTTGGAGCTACATGCATAGATGAAATTAATGGGTACCGCTGCATTTGCCCACCAGGTCGTAGTGGCACAGGATGCCAAGAAGGTATTGCAGATATCCCAGCTCAGCACAGTACTGGTAGTAGGATGGCATGTTATAATGGCATGTTAACAGAGTTGTGATTTGCGTGGGGGTGTTTTGGGGGGGATGGGTGCTTTTTTAAATTGTTTTCAAGCAAGTATCTTGTCTTTGAAGAAGCAAACTGATCACCAAATTTAGATGAACTTGTAAGGGTTCCCCCCACACACTTTTTCCTGTTCTAAGTTCGTTACTATGTTCTATCTGTCCTCAGTTACAGGAAGGCCTTGCATTACCAGTGTTCGAATGATGCCAGATGGGGCTAAATGGGATGATGACTGTAACACCTGTCAGTGTTTGAATGGAAAAGTCACCTGCTCTAAGGTAGAGGTGTGCTGTGTGTCAGGTTATACTGTCTTCTGTCCTGTCACCAGCAGTTTACTCATTGGTATTTATTCTCTTCTAGGTTTGGTGTGGCCCTCGGCCTTGTGTCATACACACTAAAGGTCATAACGAATGCCCAGCTGGACACGCTTGTGTGCCCATTAAAGATGACCACTGCTTCACTCACCCTTGTGCTGCAGTGGGTGAATGTTGGCCTTCCAATCAACAGCCTGTGAAGACCAAATGCAATTCTGATTCTTACTACCAGGACAACTGTGCCAACATCACCTTTACCTTTAATAAAGAAATGATGGCACCGGTAAGTAGCAGAACATGGCTTGCTTCGCTGCCTGGAGCACCAAGCCACTTTTCTGACTGAAAATCCAGAAGGTAGAGAAGGATTAATACAGAGCCCTATCCTAAATGCTTTGGTGTCTAGAGAGGAACAAACACAGGATTGGATAGAATACCACATCCTCTTTCCCTGAGAACTCTTACTTCAGGGCAAAAAAACTTAGATACACGTTTCCTATATCGGTGTGCATGAGTATATTTAAGAGAGACCAACATCTTTTCTGTATCCTCCAGGGCCTTACCACAGAGCACATTTGCAGTGAACTGAGGAATCTGAATATTCTGAAGAACATTTCTGTTGAATATTCAATCTACATTATCTGTGAGCCTTCACACTTGGCAAATAATGAAATACATGTTGCTATTGTAAGTATCCCTGGGATATTTTTAAATGTCTTTGTAGTTAGTTGCTTGAATGTGTGCAACATGTGGATTTCATAAAAATCCTAATTCCTGGCTTTGCTAGCACTCCTCCTTGCAGTGCAGTTTCTATCCCAGTCCCCTTTAAGAACTGGAAGGAAATCCTGGTTACAGCTGTGTACCTGGAAGCTACTATCTGGTGGTAACTCTAATAAGGAAGTAGCAAAACATCCTTCTGTTATGCTCCTGTAGAGTGTAAAAGTTCAGTAGACTTCTGGTTGTCTATTTAAAGACAGGGACAACAGTTGTTCAGTATTAGTTCCTGTCCAGAGCTGGGCTTTTTGTTTGTTTTTGTTTTCTAAGTATTTAAAGTACTGAGAGCCTTAACTGATTGTGAGAGTGTATAAATAGCAGATTACCCAGGCATCTGATCTGGTGTTTGGCATTAATCATGTGACTGCTTCTGTAGTCTGCAGAAGATATCAGGGAAGATGAAGACCCAATCAAAGACATCACAGATAAGATCATTGACCTTGTCAGTAAGCGCGATGGTAACAACACACTAATTGCTGCAGTGGCAGAAGTCAGAGTACAGCGGCGGCCAGTTAAAAACAAAACAGGTGAGCTTCTCCTTGTCTCCAAATACTTGCATGCATGCCAAGGCTAGAGCAGCCGTTCAGCACGGGTGAGACTTTGTCTTTACTTCTGAGATGTGTAACAAGCCTGAGAATCTCTATCCCTGTGAACTGGGAGCAGTAAGGAAGCTTTGCACCAGTGTCCTAACCTGTTAAAAGGGCTGCTCCTTTCCTGCACTCTCCATGGAGGAATAAGGAAGCAGAAAGCAGCTAGTGGCTCTGAAAGCTGCCATGTATTTACTTAGTGATGCCACCACTGTCCAAATGCAATGAAATGGTCAGAAGCATCCATTATGAGCTTTACCCATAGCATTGGGCATGTCCTGGCAGTCACTGGTGGAAAGAGAAACATCCGCGGTGGGAGTGAGCCAGGTGCCCTGAGGGCAGTTCCTCCTGGAGGAAGATGTTTTCCACAAGGGCTGTTAAGTCACTGTTCTGAAGTACTACACTGTTTACACATCCTATGTCCTAAAAGAGCCAAGATTACCCTTATGTTACTGTTTGGACCCCAGTGAAAGGCTTGACAACTGAGATCTGGTTTTATTGTCAGAGAGTCTGGAAGGCCATAATAGTAGGATTAACTGGTCTCATCTCTCTTCCAGATTTCTTGGTGCCCTTACTGAGCTCGGTTCTAACAGTAGCTTGGATCTGTTGCCTCATAACTGTTTTCTATTGGTGCATCCGAAGGCGCCGAAAGCAGAGCAGCCACACTCACACAGCATCTGATGACAACACTACTAACAATGTAAGAGAGCAGCTGAACCAGATTAAGAACCCCATCGAGAAGCATGGAGCAAATACTGTCCCAATCAAAGACTATGAAAACAAAAACTCTAAAATTGCCAAAATAAGGACACACAATTCAGAGGTGGAGGAAGATGACATGGACAAACACCAGCAGAAGGCCAGATTTGCCAAGCAGCCAGCATACACTTTGGTAGACAGAGATGAAAAGCCCCCCAACAGCACACCTACAAAACACCCAAACTGGACAAATAAACAGGACAACAGAGACTTGGAAAGTGCACAAAGCCTGAATAGGATGGAGTACATTGTATAGCAGACAGTGGGGTGCTGCCATGCAGGGCCTTTAAGTATCATTACGAAGGCACTCAAGAGCTTGTAGTTCTTCAACCATTGTGTAATATTTGAGTCTAAGGCTATTATTTACTTAGAGTCCCTGTGTTAATTTAAGTTTTGACAAGCTGGCTTACACTGGCAATGATAGTTGCTGTGGTTGGCTGGAATACCAAGTGCTGCATTTCACATCTATGCAAAACTAGTCAAAAGTGCCCTCCTGTAAATTCAGCTGTAGCTGACACACCATGGAAACGCTTCATAAGGTATGACATAGCCTTATTGCTCCTCCTATTTTTTTCTTTTTTTTTAATTTCTGCCAGATGTCCCCACTTACACAGTTTCTTTCTAGAAGAATACGTTTTATTTATATTTATTGAATTTGAGTTTTTTGTATATTGGTTTTATGGTGACGTACAACTAGTTCTGTATTTGAAAGTGCCTTTGCAGCTCAGAACCACAGCAACTATCAAAAATAAGTTTATTATTTATTTTTTTATTGTATTTTTGTTGGGGGTGGGTGGGGGGAACTTGTCAGCAGTTGCTGGTAAATGAAGAATTTAAAGAGGAAAATGTGTCAAAAATAGAAGTTTGTATAGAAATGTAAATAATTCTTTTTTATTAATCACTGTGTATATTTGATTTATTAACTTAATAATCAAGAGCCTTAAAATATCATTCCTTTTTATTTATATGTATGTGTTTAGAGTTGAAGGTTTTTTGATAGCATTGTAAGCTTGTGGCTTCTGTATTTTGATTTTTTTTTTCCATGTTACATGTTGCCTATATGCCAAAAGTAAGGTGTTCTAAAATAGTTTATTTTTAATAGGATGGGCTTTCATGCCTTGATGCTGGTTTTTGTACATTGTCAAAAGTTTGAAACACCTTCCATAGTATCATCACTTTAAGACTGTATGTACTGACTGAGGCAGTTTAGATCATTAGACTAGAAAATTTTTTTTGCTGCTTTAGACTTGAAAACAAAAAAAACCCGAGTGACAGGCAGATAATCTGCTACGGAGCAGTTTAAGGGAACAAAACTGAGCTATTACTTTATGTAGATGAAATGTGAGTGGTTGCATGTAATTAAAATATCCAATTAGCGTGTGAAGTTGGAAACACAGCAATCTTATTTTGTAAATTCTAATTTTTTAATTTTTTTTTTTTCTCACCATGACTATGTTAATACTGAACCACTTGTAGACTTGACTTATTTGTAATCTACTGCATTTAGGGAGTATTCTAATAAGCTAGTTGTTGAATACTTGAACAGTAGAATGTCCAGTAAGATCACTGTGTAGGTTTGCCATAGATTACACTGCCCGCCTTAACAAGTGAGGAAATCAAAGTGCTATTACGACATTTAAGATCAAAAGGCTTATAAACATAGTAATCTCAGTGGTTAACCATTGAGATCATGAAGATACCTTGTATTGTGATATTAGTGTTATATGAAAATGCATCTTTGATGTGTTGTTCCTGGCAATAAATCTTGAAAAGTAATATTTATTAAATTTTTTTGTATGAAAACATAAAAGAGCGTGGAGATTATTGAGCTTGGAGCCACTTCCAACTAGTGAGTTGTGCAAAACCTGTGGCAGGTGCTGGTTTACGTTTCTAAGACCTGCCTCTGATTTTGGGGGAGGCAGTTTTGTTAGGTGATTACACAGTCTCCTCTGGCTCTGAAGCAGACTAGAAGGCTTAGAAAGCAGCATGTCCCTTGGTCTCAGTGTCATGCGGCTGATGTACTTCTAAGAGGAGTGTGATGTGACTGGAATTGTAAAACAAGTTTACTTTGTGTGGGCCAATGAGCTACCACCAGATAGTAACCAAATCTAAGTAGCGAGGCAAGATACAAACTGCTGAGCTGGGCGGGAAAGGATCCACAGATTATACTGATCTAGTGGGCAGAAACTGCTTTGTAAAGCATAAAATAAACTCTTTAAAATATTCAACACAATGCCTTTTAATGCTTAACTATGCAGCCCCTCCCTCCTTGGAGGGGCTGTGTGTGGAAGGATGGGTTAGCAGTCTGATACAGTAGCACTTTCTGCTGCTGTGAAGGAACAAGTAACAGACTGTAATGAACTCAGAGAAAACGTAACAGAAAAGAGGGTCAGGCTCCTGCTTGTGCATCTGACCCTTCTGCAACGCTAGGCCTTTCCTTACATATTTCGTTAGTAGTAAATACAGGTATTTCCATTTGCTGTGGTATGAATACAACCAACACTTTATCTGCACCTTCTGTGTAAAAAACTGATAGAAAGTTATTTAGTGTTACTTTTGAGTTCACACTTTAAAAGGCAATTTCTAACTTGTTCCTTCTCCCACAGAACAGTGACTGCTCTTACCTTTCACAGGCCACATAACTTCACTACCAGAGAATCAGTTTGCTAAATGGGAAGCCAAGATTAACTTCATCTGACCACTTCAATAAATCCTCATCAAACAAATCCCCTGGGTATTTATTTCCTTTTGTTTCCTGACTTCTACAATAAAGCAAACACTTCATGACTAAAAAAGCCATTTAAAGATAATAGAATATACCCCCAGCTTCTAAGTACAGAACGAGGTTGTCAACTGAATGCTTTTCCATACTTTTAATGTGCAATTAACCACCTTTGTGACTTCTGTTGTTCACATGGGTCTCAAATTCAGTGACGTGGAAATCAACTCCCCCTTCTAAGTTACAAAAGCATTTACTTTGTAGGAATAAATCTGTCTCTGCCACCTTTTCAACACATAAAAAAGTTCATAGATTCACTAGTCCTGGGAATACGTTATTCAGGCAGTTTCAAAATGCGCTGGGGCAAATTCTAAGTACTCTATTACTGCGGAGCTTCTCTACCTGGGCTATTTTTCCCATTTCACTTGTTTCATTGCTACCTCACACTGCTATAAAACTAGAGCCACAAAAATTGTGCTGGGGGAGGGAAGAGAATTGTGTGAAATTGCCATGATATTTTAAAATTATGTCCTCCTAGCTCAGTGGTAGCTTCCAAATTGACACTGGTGAACATAACACACACCTTGTCTTTCAAATCCTGGAACCACCACCACTATAGGTAGTTTTCCATTGTTATGAAAATAAAGACAATGACTTCCCCTTAGAATACTAAGACACATTTGTTTTTGCTGAAGTTATACTTTGCTAGAGTTTACCACTCTGGGGAGATACACACGGGCAGTGGGAAACTTCTCCTGACTTAGGCAGAATGCATTTGTTCTTTGGATCTTTAATCAAGAACTGGAAAATGTGTGCATCCTGAGCTGCCATTTGAGCACAGGAGCTTTACAAGTAAAATAAAATTATTCCACTTCACACTGCCAGCTTTGCTCTAACTGAAGCTATCAAATTGAGTTAGGTCAAGCTGAACATAGCCACATCAAAGCCACTGCACCTCTGTGTGGAAAGGGCCCATCCTCTGCAGAAGTACCTAGCAAAAGGTGCTGAGCGTGCACATTACATTAGCCTTAGAGCAAATCTATTCATGGTACTGGGGCAAAGCCAGCCTGGGAACTGCTATTTCTGCATTGCTAATAGAGGCTAACGACAGCCAGCAAACACCTCTGCACCTGAAGCTTCACACAGAAGAAACAGACACTAGTTTAGGGCCTAAACACAAGATGAGCATCTTCAAGCAGTTTTGCTGATCACAGGATCACAGGATGTTAAGGGTTGGAAGGGACCCAAAGAGATCAAGTCCAACCGCCCTGCCAGAGCAGGGCCACACAATCTAGTTCAGGTCACAGAGGAACACATCCAGACAGGCCTTGAGAGTCTCCAGAGGAGACTTCCAGAACCTGTTCCAGTGCTCTGTGACCCTCACAGTAAAAAAGTTCCCCCTTGTGTTGAGGTGAAACCTCCTGTGCTGCAGCTTATATCCCTTGCTCCTTGTCCTATCACAGGGAACAAGTGAGAAGAGCCTGTCCTTCCCTTCCTAATACCCAGCCCTCAGATATTTATAGACATTTATTAAATCCCCTCACAGTCTTCTTTTCTCCAGACTAAAAAGCCCCAGGGTCCCTCAGTCTCTCCTCATAAGGCAGTGCTCCAGTCCCCTAATCATCCTCATAGCCCTCTCTTGGACTCTCTCCACCAGATCCCTGTCCCTCTTAAACTTGGGAGCCCAAAATTGAATGCAGTACTCAAGATGGGGTCTCACCAGGGAAGAGCTGAGGGGAAGGAGAACCTCCCTTGAACTGCTGGACACACTCTTCTTAACAGACCCCAGGATTCCATCGGCCCTCTTGGCCACAAGGGCACACTGCTGTCTCATGGACAACTTATTATCCATGAACTTGTTATCCTCTCCACAAAAACAACACTTGTTCTTACACCAGCTGCCACACCTGCACACCAAGAGTTAACATTACTAATCATCTCTCTGCCAAGTTAGATGTACAAGGTTACATTCTCATTGCTCCTTGAAGACCGCATGATTCAGATTCTTTCCTGCCAGCCCCCAGCACAGCTGCTTCAGCCAGCAGTCTGAAGTCAGCGACCCAGACCCCTACCCTTGCCCCTTGCACAGTCCCTCTGCAACACGTCGCAAGACAGAGATCCAATGTTTTTTATTAGTGTATGCAAAGACGAGAAGTTCTGACAAGGGAAGTACCAAATTCAGCCTTTTCCTCCCCAGAAGATGGAAGTGATTGCATAAGCTCCCCCCTCCCCTTTTAAATGGAGCAAGAGTATTTAAGTATATTTAAGAATTCGTCAACTTCCTCTTTCTCAATATTGACAGGAGTGGCCATCATGATGACTGTTCACCAGCACAGAGTTTGCTTTCAGAGCTTAGCTACTGTTCCTAAAAGGGGAAAAAAAAAAACAGTAAAATAGCTGTGTAATGATTCATTCCCATTGCTGGGGGCAAAGAGGAAGAAAGCAGTGGGGGGGGTGTATGGTTTGTGGGCTACCAGATGGAGGTTCAGACAACAGCTTACCTAGCACTGGGGCTGCAATGGAGTGATGCAGTGTCAGACAAGGCGTCAGACTGGAGTTCCAGTCCAGATCTTCCAGTGAGCACTTTCTCTGTGATGTGCAAATTGTTTCAACCAGTTTCTCTACAGGGTGGAGAAATAAATCTCTATTCTTTTCATTCTAGTACTATGAGATCATATTAATATTAAAAAGGGGCATACCCATCTCTAGAATTATAGCTCAAGTTACTCTTCCTGAAAGATCTGAGGCATAAATCAAAAAGATAATTATTACAGAAGCAAATAAAGCAGCTATGGAGCTGGATTATTAATTCCTGCTACAGAGGTGTTATGTCTCATCTCTTCTAAAGGATCTATCTTTGACAGAATGGGAGCAAATCAGGGAAGTTTTCATTCAAAAAAGGTGCACTGTCAGCTCTCACAGGAGCCAGTTCCCAGCTCTGGATAATTTAAATGGATAGTAAAGGAGGTAGGATGCTGGAGGTTAATTCCCTGGGCAATTTCCAGGTTACAGCTGATATGCCCTCTGACAATACATCACTTTCACAACTCACAATTTCTCAGCATAGGCTGATATGAACCACCAACCAAACAGACCCCATCTAAAAGTATCACCTTATCGCCACTGTGGAAAGGATGATGAGGTCACGTATGACCAGGTTCTATTATTGAGGGCTAAAAAAGAAAACTATTAACAAGATGGGAGAACTGTGTTTCAGAAATACTTAAATGAACTGATGAAAGAATCAGCTGTCCGAATTTCTTACCTAGCTTGCCTTACCTTGAAGAAATTGCTTATGCTTGGTGCTGTCCCAACTGTCAAAATAAGCATATTCATATCCCTCCCAGGTTCAGCTGCAGGAGGCTTTGATATTCCTTTGATGAAAGGCTGAGTGTGCTGCTATTCCCCCATACCACAGCTTCTCCTTCACATAGTTTCTGGATACTAGTTAATGCTTATTAGAGTAGAAAAAAGCAGAGAGCAGGGAAATGAGAAGTGCTTTTTATTAAAACTAATTTCTGAGGCCAACCCACACTTTCCACTGTTGGGTAAAAGGGTCCTGATACTATTAACTCTGCTCAAGCCTGCATCAGAGTGTTTTATTGCAGCATGAAACCTTTTATTAGATAGTGATATGGGCAAGGAGATAACTATTCCTAATTGCAACCTGGGATAAGCTAACTATAGTTTACAGCTTTTGTATTCCAATTGCAGACAAACAAAATGCATTCACCTTTTCCCTTCAAAAGAATCCATTTTCCAGACAAGTCTGTGAGATGATACAAAAATGTCAAGTAAACCTCAGACCATGTGACCCACCTGCAGAGTGGTGAGAGGGAAGTTCACGCTGATCAAATAAACACCTTCAGAAGGCTACTTAACACCTCACTTGTTCAAAACCTGCTGTAGCAAGAAAAAGCCTTTTTTTTT
>VWYK01029045.1:163258-177837 GCA_013399775.1 Semnornis frantzii | reverse complement strand
TTTTTTTTTTTTTGTGGTGGTTTCTTCAGAAAACTAGTTTAAAAAGAAGGGAGGCTCCATCTGTTTTACCTTGTCCTCAACACGTTTTTTAACTTCAGGGCTGACTTCAGTTGTGTTTTGATTTGGGGTATGGGTCTAAAATCCTTACAAGTTTCACAAAAAGTAAATGACTGGGTAGATCGAAGTGAGAGAGCCTATATGGAGAAAAACTTGTAACTCCCTCTTTATTGGTCATTGATCTGTGCTCAAGATGAAGGCTTCCTGCCTGCTTGCAGTGGTGTCTGTTTGCAAGTTGGAGGCAGAGGGGTCACAGTTGTCATCTGTCAACCAGAGCAGAAAAAGAGAAGCGAAAGGGTTGGTTTTGCTTTACCGTGTATCTTAATCTTTTTTCCCTTCCCATCTTTTGGACAAAATTGAGGCGGCATCTTGTGAAGTTTGAAGGTTCTTTGATGGCAGGGATGGCAGCTGGAGGAGCTCTATGGCTCCTCTCTGTCCATGGATTGAAAGTGTGAGATTGTATGTGCTAACTAAAGTGCATTGTCTTTCTGTAGACAAGGAATGCTGCCCTTGCCACATGCTAAGTCCATATAGTTAAAGCCTTGGGTACTTAATACGTGCTAACCTCGGGCAGTAAATCCAGGGCTAGACAAAGCCCCCTGAGGAGGTGATGGACAAGGTGAGGATTAGTCTTTGCTGCAACCTCAGATGGTGCCTGAATGCAAAACTACTAATAAACACTCATAAACCCTGAATGCTTTTTCTCTTGTCAGCTCCTGCCTGAATAGGGGCTTTTTCATGACACACGCTTGTTTGTTCATGTTTCTCTTTTAAGGAAAGCAGTTAAACTAGGCAATAACCACCAGTAATTCAGTGCTCTGTTAAGCATGTAATAAACCAAGCCTCATATCCCTAGGTTTTGAGCCATTAGAGACTGCTGCCCTTTGTTTCTTTCTCTGGGGGGAGGAGAGAAGAAATGGGGCACAACTGACTTGTTTGGTATGGAAGGAACAAAAGGATGGCTGGACAGAGGAGAGATATGACAGTGCAGTGCTCCAAGGACAGACATGGCTATTCTTTCCAGAAAATCCAGATTCAAAACCCAGTCTTTGCACTGTGCCTGTAATGCCAAACCGTTGTGGAGTCTGCTGCAAATTTGGTTAAAAAAGGAATTGCAACTTCTTGTGATTGGTACCAGGTCTTGTCTTACCCTCCTGAGCAAAACAGGCGCCTCTTGTTGAGTACAAGCCTTGCTGTCATTTTCTGACTTTTGTTCAATCCAGGTGCAGCCCAGCTAAGTGGTAGGTGATTCAGTTCTGCACTGTTTGCATTCATTGCTGAAATACAGTCTTCTTTTTTGTTTCATTTGGGATTATGTGTTTGTTTTTTTGGTTTTGTTTTTGGGGGGTGGTTTTTGGTTGTTTTTTTTTGGTTGGTTGGTTTGTTTTTGGCAGAACTGCTTGATGCAAGAGTTGGTGCAGGGTGGAAACGAAGCAAAGGCTTTAGCCAATATGTAGATAAATGTTTAGGACAGGTGTCTCACAGAGTTTGTGAAACTCTTTGTGTACAGACAAAATTACGGTGCCTCCTTATCTCTGAATTGCCCCTTTAAGCCTCACACCCAGCCCTTGCAAATCAGTTTGCTTTTTTACAAAGGGAATGGCTTCATGATATTTCTCTGCATGATTTCATGAAATGCATTTCCAGAGGGGAGCTTTCTTACACATACGCCAAACAAATCTTAGTAAAACATTTCACTTTTTTTTTGTCTTCAGACTTAAAGAAATGAACTTCGTCATGACTTTTCAAAGTGTGGGTTTAGTGAAAGATCTCAAGGCATATTTCAGTGCTGATTCTGATGCAGCTGTTAGTTTAAGGATTCTCTTTTTACACTGGAAGTGGCTGTCAGTTAAGATTGGGAAGAGGAAAATACAGTATTGAGCTGAATAACCTGGATAAGCTGATACTTATTTTGGGGTTGGATGTGGCATGTAAAAAAAGGCATTTTATCAGAAATCTAAAAGGAAGAGGACTGATTTAAAATGTAATACTAACTTTAAACAACCTTTTCTAAAATACTCTCTTTTGGCAACATACTTTACCAGCAGTGGCATCTGAGAGAGTGTGATTGCTCCCTGCCACCACACTTTGACTGCTTGATTTCAATGCTTCTGGCTTTTCAAAATTCGATGCAACTCCCTAGATGCTCAGTGCAATTTGCTGCAGAATATTTAGTATGTAAGAACTTTGTTTTCCTGTTCTGTAAGGAGTTAACTAGTAGCTCTGTAAATGCCAAATGGCAAGGGATAGAGAGGGGCTGGAGGAAACGAGAGCATGTTGTCTCTGTAGGTCTGATTTCAGCTTGTTGGCTTGCAGCTTCCATGTGGACCATCACCACAGCCCGTCTCTGATTCTGCTGGTTAGCCTCTATGATCGTCCCCCAGAGACTCTGTGGGCATCATGGCCTTAAGAAATGGTTCATTTAATTCATTGGGATAATAGCATTTGGTAGGGGAAGCTTGAAATGTGGAGTGACTGCTCATGGAGCCTGCAGCTTAGTCATAGTTTTGCTTACTTGTTGCACTTCTCCCTCAATGCTTCTGTGGAGGGGTGATGATATCCCTGTGGGAGCCACCTGCCCCTCTGCTTTGATTTTGACCATACTGCCCAGGAACTGCTTTTCCTGACCCACCCTGGGAGCAGAGTGGGTGGGAGCTACAGGGCATGCCAGGCTTTTTATACTCACAGTTCCCCAGCCTGCCGGGTTTAACAGGTGAATTAAATTCAGTTTCCTATCCAGTTTTTTCTCATCTTGTGGATGAATTGAAGCATGTGTAAGGGTGTCTGTGGCTTTGTGCCATATTGTGAGCAGTGGGGGATGAAGAAGAGGCTGATGTACACCTCTTCTCCAACATTATGCACACTGGTTGCTGCTGTATCCTTATTCAGTCTTTCAGGTGCTGGATGAACACTCTCCCGCTCTGGGTATCTGCAATTTTGAATGTACTCACATAGCCTTTTTTCCAGGAAAGCTATCATTACATCTAGTACTCAAGCTGTTTTAAAAGATTTACTCTTTCCCCTCCTCTGACTCCCTTGTTCTGCAAGGAGGTGACAGTTGTGGGAGGATTGAGCCAAGTCTGTTTTTTTAGGTATTAGGTGGTATTTAGAGGAGTTTCTGTTGTCACCACCATCTGGACAGAGATTCATTTGCTGAGGAGCTGTGCTGTTCCAGGGCAAAACCTTTCACATGTGTTGTGTATGGTACTAGCAGGCTGAAAAGGCAGAAAGGAAAAGGTATAAGCTGCTATATATACTTTAGGACTGTGTGTTTCTTGCATATTTAACTGGATGAAAAATACCAGGTGGTCTGGCCAAATGGGCATATCTGCTGCTTAGAGGGATTGGCGCTCTGTAGTGCACTGGGTAGGCAAAAGGCTCACATCGTTGTTGATTGCTCCTGTGTGGCAAATTTAACAATAATTTAGATGCCTGAGTACTTGGAAACCACTCCTTTTCCTCCATCAGTCTGTACCGATCCCATACAGGAATTGATAAAAGCAGATTTCATTCCCAGGAAGAATTTAAATTGCAGCAGATTTACTACTTGACCCCTTGAAGTGTTCATATTGCCAGAACAAACTCGAGGGAGATGCTCTTGGCCTCAGACAGGGATCTTATTTGTCCTGCTCTGCTGAATTTAACCTGCTGTTTCACGCTTCCCATGCTGGAATTGATTGTAGGTTGGAGCTGGGGTACACTACGCACGTGTCCTGCTCTGGGGGCATTGCACTGTTGGAACTTCACATTTAGGCACCAGAAAGATTAGAGGGCGTGCTTTCAAAAGATACTCCATCTCCCTGATAAGGAGTGCTGAGCGGCCAGAGGGAGAGAAGGTTAATGCCCCTTTTACCTAGGGTCTGTTTAAAGAAAGGCAGTCATTTAGCTAAAATATACATCCGCAGTTCATTTTTGTTTAAACTGAAATTACTGAGTAAAGAAAGGCACCCTGGGAACAGATTAAGCCCTATGCTAGAAAAGGAGCACATTTCTCTCCAGCTCACTTGACAGCAGCATGCTTTAGGGTTTTATGCATTAAATATTTGATAAATCTGTAGTAGACTTGAATTCTGTTTGGTTTTAATTACTTTTGATTTTTTTAAGCCTGCAGGATTTTGGCATTTTTCTTCACCCTCCCTTTTTTTCTCCTGACTCCCTGGCCCCAACCATGATCCTGTTTCCTTGTGAAATGAACACTGGGGTATAGTTGGCCATAACCGCATCCTGGTGATAGGCAGAGTGATCCCTGTGAAGCTGACCATAAGGCAGTGTTTTCAACTCTGGGAGGTCCAGAAAGCTCTGGTCCTGAAATTTGTTTCTTCAGAAATATTTAATTAACTTTATTGTATTAGCATAAGGATGTTTTTACTGCTACTTCCTATACTTTATTAAAAATCTGTTACTAAAAGTGCAAGCATATGTATTTACTTTCAATGACCCCTTTCTTTCTCTGCTGTGCTATTGGCAGCAATTTGCTACAGCGTTGTTAGCAGCCAGTGCTTCCAGGGATAGCAGAGCATGGAAGAGGGATAGTAAGGAGGCATTTGCTCCTCCTATTAAAACAAAACAAAACAAAACAAAAACAAACAAACAAACAAAAAACATCCCAGAAAATATTTAGGGGGGTTTTTTTTTTTTTTTTTTTTAAGGGGCATTGGGCAGGGAGAAAGGCTGATTCTCCCTGTGTATTTTAAAGAAAGGTTCTGGATCTTCCTCTCCTGCTGACTTATATTTGGAGGATGTTTTTCCGTCTGTGGGCCGTAAGCCTGTAGGTGCCACTGGCTGCCATGCCCATTTACTTTCTTTCCCCCACTTGCAGCTGAGCAAAGGTTGGGCCTTTCACCTGCTGCCTGCTTTGCATTTCCAGCATTTGGATGAAATTTTCTCGCTTGGAAACCACAGGCATGGGTGATTTCTGCTGAGCAGATGCACTCACATTATCTCCCCATGTGATTTACTTTGGGCAGTGCAGCAGTGTTCTCAAAACACTGAATGAAGAGGGAGGTCAAGGGGAAAAAAAAAAAAAACCCAGCCATAAGCAGTAGCTTGTAGCTGTTTGCTTTTATTACTGGTGTGCATTGGGCCAGCAGACTCTGGACTGCAGAGAGTAAGGAAAAAAAACATCCACCCCAGACAGAACTTGAATTCTTATTCACAGTGTGGGTAACTTTCCTAGCAAGTACACAGATTTCTAAGGGAAACACACTGATCCCATGTGAGCAATTGTAATATTTTGTTGTGAGTGATCAACACATTTCTATGCGAAAGAAGGCTGTTAAAAATACTTTAACCTAGCTAGATGTACAGGACAGTGGTTGAGAGCGTTTCCTCATTTCTCCTTGTTTTGATCAGATTTGCAGCTTTTTGTCTCCAGAGGTGCTTTCTGTGATTCCCTGTCCTCCCCACCCCCCTTCCTTTCATGACATATTCTTGGTCTCTGAAGTTGGCATTCTTTATCTTTCAGAATACTCAGTACTTGAGAAATTAGACTTTATTCAGTCTGTTTTCTGAAAGGCTGGTATTTAAGAAATACTGGAGACAGCTAAAGCAAAAGACATTCCCAGACAAAAAATGTAATACAAGCCACCTTGGTCTTCTCCTGCACCCCCTGCTAGCAGCCTTCCTTTTGCCTTAGCCTTAGGGCCTCCATGAAGTTTCTCATCTCTGGATTGGCCAAGTGCTCAGTTGCATGTTGATCACCAGTAAGCATGCTTTTGATCCGAGGAGTGTCTAACAATACTTGTTGAGGTTGTCTCTGTCTCCTCATTTTCTGCAGCTTTTCCTGACAGTAAGTGTGGATGGAGTGATTCATACTCAACTGCAGCTGAGCCAGTGGCTCACCTGAGGGCACTGGCTCAGCTGTTTCTCTCTTAACCTCCTGCCTTAGGCAGAGAACAGGTATCAGCCAGCTCCTTATTTCTCAGGAAACATCAAGGAGATTATATATGTTTGGGTAGAGGATATGTTTACTGTGTGCAAAACACTGGTGAAACTCCTCCTGAAAGGCTCTGGCTCACCCTGCTCCTTGATCTGAGACCAGATGTATTTTAAGAGGACTTTGTTACAGTGGAAAACCATGGTTAAAGATGATAAAAGTGTGGGTAGAGGTTGTAGGGATGTGGTCAAATGTCTGACTGGGGTTGTGATATGTGTCAGGGCTGACATTAGCCATGGATGACACTTTGGCTGACTGCAGGTTTGAAAGCTTAAGCTCCGGTTGGAGAGCTTGGTAATGCCATCTTCCTCTGTTACCTGCCTTTGCTGGTGCTTGTCAGCACCTTGACGTTACCCAATGCCGATTTAACTTCTTGTCAATTCATCTCTGTTATACAAGTCATCTGCTGACAAAACAAGGATCTGGGTCACTGCTCCTAAAATAGATTCAGCATTAGGCAAATTGCTCAAGCAAGCTCTCCTTTTCTCTGAGGAGGCAGTGTCAACTCAACCTCATAGGGATACCCCTAACAAGCACAGCATCCTTCCACAGAGGCCCTGTCAATTTAGTAACACTTGCCTAATAATGCTTTTAAAATGCAATGCCCAGCTGTTTGCACAATGTTTGACTTGTGCCTGGGGGAGTAAGGATTTTTTTTTTCTCTTCATATTAATGCAGATATATTCATCCATATGAACTGTTCTTTTGAGGTGGCCTTTGCAGGTCTTTTCTTTCTTTGTGCTTTCATGACTGGCAGTGTGATTGGCATGTTTCAGTTTCATCTGTGAGAGGCATGATACATGACATCTGTACAAGGTGATTGTTGGTCTTGCTTATAGGCAGGCTTTAGTGGTGCCAATTTCATCTTGGTAATAGTCATCTGGTAACCGCTTTGAACACGCTGTGCCCAGCCCTCGCATGGGTCACAGCTGGGCCTCTGCGGACTCTGATGCTGAGTTTGTAGAACTTGCTGTATCATGTGTCCTTTTGCCAGAGTTGTACAGACTTCCTGGGCCTGGGTGGCAAAATGTGCTGCCTGGTGGTTTCTTCTGCTTGTCCAGAGAAATTCTTCTACTCTGAAGAGGGTAATGCCCCTGAGTATGGGGCTGGAAAACATGCTGATTGAAAAAGAGAAGTAGGAAAACAGGATGTTAGTTCTTCTTGCTCATCAAAGTCCCCTTCTCTTGTGTGTATTGATTTTACTGTGAACATGGAAAGCACTGTAGCCAGTGATTTGATTAATTTGAAATCTTTGTGGAGTTTCCAGCTATAAGGCAAATGGAGTGAAATAAGGTTTGATGTCCTGTGAACTGATTCCCTGCTTGACCTGAGTAGGCAGTTTCAGAAAAGATTCTCTAATGATAGAGGCGACAGCAGTTTTCTACAAATTGTGCTGTAGAAAACACGACATGCTTTTGAGGGAGGCAGCATGAACCCTCATAATTACTTTCCCACTCTTTCCCTAATGTTATGTTTACAACACCTGCTTCGTTTTTTTGTTATACCCCAAGTAGACTTTAGACAAGGTTGTGGATGTTCCTTGCATAAATTGATCCCCCCTGTAAAGATCTGGGGGAGCAAATGCTTTAAAGATGGATCTTACAAAACTGGGCTGCTGATCAGGAGCCATGTATGCAGACAAGTGCAATGTTGGTGAGAGTTGTATGCAATAGGGTTGTAACTGGAGTTTAAGACTTACTTTTGGGTAATGGGAAATCAGTCTGGTCAAGGGGAACTCTGCAACCCCAGTTGAGGAAGACCTGGAAGCAGTGACATGAGCACTCACAATATATAGGGAATGCTGATGATGCTTCTGCAGTGCCTTGGCATGAGCTTGGAATTCAAGCTCTTCCTCTGGGCTGTAATCCCTTTTCTCCTGCCCCTAAAGGCTACTCCAGCTGCCAGGCTATAAGAAAGATTTGGTAGAATTGATCTCACTCTTTTATTTAAATTTTAAAACTTCACATTAATAAGTGTTTGATTAGTTTGGGAAGGATATGACACATACGGATTTGTTGTGGTATGTCATCACACAGTGTTTTCTAAGATGTCCCAAATGCTATTCTGTTGAAAGAGAAGATGAGGAATTGGTTCCTAATGGTAGTTATTCTGCTTTGTAAAGGCAAAGTGTGGATCCTAGTACCTCCTTCCCAACTGTGTACTTTCAGGAAAAGAGAGTGCCTCAGCACCAACGAAGGATGCAAGGAGAGAGCAGACTGAACTGAGGAGCTGGTCTTGATAGGTACCCCCAGAGAGGGACTGAGGATCATAGACCGTCAAATACTTCCGTAGATACTGTGCTTGACAAGAACAGCAAGCTCCCTCCTTTATCAGGCCTCTATGTCCCTGGTGGTTTGCAAGTTCAAACCATGTCTTGCCTATCGGCAAATGATTTCCTTTCACAGACTGGAGGAAAAAATCAAGGAACGCTGTGGTAACTATTAATTATGTTTCTTTGCATTCCCATGATGAACTGTTGCTTTGTTTCTTTTTGCCTTATGATGATAAAGCAGGAGTGCCAGGCAACGATTTTAAACTGCCTGTGCCAAGGAAGATTTCTGCTATGGAAATTAACTCCTTTACCTACCTTGCTGTGCTGCTGTTGAGGTTAATCCTAACCTGGAATTTAGCATTTGCCTCTTCATCTTGGATCTTCCCACTCCCAAATCACAAATCTGATCAACTTAAACAGAAATCAGAGATGCTAAAATGGGAGGTGGCTTTGTAACTATTTTCTTAAGGAGGCTGGCGCTCACCCCTGTCTTAGGCTTTGTTGGTGATGTGCTAGGAGCAGGAAACTGATGGTTTTTTGCACCACATCATTGTCAGGAAGGTGGACTGAAGGAAGACCAAAAATTGTTTTCTCGTATTGTCACTGTCTTTATTTCAGCTGTTCTTTTATTTTCTTATATTTTGCCATCCCGAGCCCAGCACTAATTTAGAGTGACCTTCACCTGCTACTAGGCCTTGACTTGATGCTTCAATGTTTGGTCAGGAAAGGTCGAGGACTGGGGCAGAGGAGGGTTTGCTTGGCATGTGGGTGCATTTATAAGATCAGGCTCAGAGTCATTCACGTGATGATTTCCAAGTACCGCAGAGTAGGATTTTTCTGCACAGTGGTGCTTGCTTGCTGTTCAGTTGCTTACTCTAGAAAACAGTAATCTCTGTTCAGCATCCCTTTTTCAAAATTACAGTAAGTGAAGTTCAGAAATGTTTCATTCTAAATTTGGAAGTGAAATGTTCATATGGGTTAGAAAGTAACGAAAAGCAAATAAAAGTTTGCTGGTTTGAGCTGGAACAGAACTGAATTCTGTTCAGTGATTCTACTTTTCAACTTCGTTGTATGTTGTATGCTTTTAGCTATTGTCTGTACTGGAAACATTGAACAATATTTTCACTAGGGTTTGAATGGTGAAACGATGTGAAGAGCTGATTTTGACTCAAACTTTGTCTCCCTATAAAAGATAAGATACCAAAAGGAACAAAAAAAAGGAGAGAAAGGTGGACATAATGCAAAGAGGTTGAATTATTATGTTGAATTAAAGCCATATGTGGAAGATGGCTATTCAAGCATTTCATGCAACTTCTGACTAAGAGCTCTTACAGTGGTGTTGTTGCTTGGTCTCCTCTGTGTCGTTACCATAAATTTTTCAGTGTATGAGAGAACTGTGTGTGCGTGGTGAACATTGGAATAATATAAATCATTCATGTTAACGTTCTAAAGAGATAACACAAACTACTCTGGCAGGTTACTACCTTCTTTCAGGACTTCTAAATCGATACCCTACCCACAGTGTATGGAGCTGTGACAGCAGTCTCTTGGATGTATATCAACATGCATTCATTTTTTGTTTCTTCTATCAATCAGTAGCTTTATGCTTGACCACGTTGATAAAAGGCAGAAAAGATCCTGTCTAATACAACTTACAGTGAAAGTGGCACAGTAAGTTCCTCCTGCATGAACAGCAGTCCCCTGACATATCAAGGAGACCTGATTATACAACAGGACTAATCAGCTCTGGATGCTACCATGAAATATGGGTTGGCTTAAGTGCTGCGATACACATTTCTGCATTAAATTGACAGTAGAAGCAAACCAGAAAACCAGAACAGAAAATCCAAATGTTGGCAAGACTTTATCTTCTTTAGATCTGTATCAGGGTTAAAGGAGAAGTTTCTTAATATATTTGTAACATATCTCTTTTGTCCAGGCTATCTGGAATAAACCAGGTTATATTGGAACTTTAATGTTACACAACCATGCTTATTGAAATGTGGCTATTTTTGTGATATGCACTATGCCTTAATGAGGGTAGTGGATAAAGAGTGTTGACCCACTGAAATGTAGCTGAATATAGGGATACAACTTTAGTGGAAGTTACAATGTAATTTGGCAGTATTCCAGTGTGTTTGCACTTAGGGCTGAAAAGAAGTAGAAAATTAATGAAAAAATGCCTGGTACATTTGTATGTCCTATTATCCAATATTAGCCAGTGAATTATTTCCTTCTCCCTTTCTTTCTATTTCTATTTTTCTATGTATGTAATTTTGTCACCTTGTCCACAGAGCTACTTTTGAATTTTGGATACCCGCAATTAATGGCTAAAGCCTATCTGTTTACTGTGTTTGAGAGAGGGATAGGTGCTTCTGGGTCATTCATCTGACATGTCTTAGACCCTAATCAAAAAATGACTAGCTGCAACCAGCAGTTAAATGCCCAGAACTGGAACAGATATGTTCCCTCCATAATTTCCCCAGCTCGGATCTGTGAGGAGGATGAAGAGTGTGGCTTTGGTCTATCTCTGGTAATTCCCAGACCAAGTCCATAGCTGTTAGGTGAGTTTGAAAGGTTCTTCTGAGGTGACTGGCTTTTGGAAATACTGGAGTACTCATCTGTTTCTTAGATATGCAAATCTACTGCCTTCGATTTGGCTGGGAGGGCTGGGTGTCTGCCTTTCTTCATGATGAGATCGCTTGTTTATCTGTGTGTTCTTGACATTATGAATTCCAAGTTATAATTATAATAATAGATGGCATGGTTATTTCACAGTGTGCCCTCTGCTGTGATCAGCTACTGCATTCAAGAGCCTACGTGCCTGTCCACAGCTTCCTACCCTTTCCCCGTCTTTGTATTGCAGTTGTTCCAGCTTTGTCTCCTTAAAAACAGTAGAAGTTTTCACACATGTTAAAAAGAAGGCTAGGAACGTGATCTGGTAAAGAGGAGATTATTAAGGCATTTGTAAGGAGCAGCATTCTCTCGACTTATTCCTGCGCATGCTAGGAGCACAGTGCAGTGTGCAGACTGAGCGGCACAGCCCCTGTGACATGCTAGGTGTGTCTGTGCAGGCAAGCTGGCACTTAACCTTGCAAATGATTACAGTCTAAGCAAGCTTAGAAAAGGGGCAGAGTGCGGGGAATAATTTGTTTTGTGAAGGATGTATTGTACAATGAGGTCAGCTTCGCTTGGCTTCACGTGTAGTTTTCCTTTTGAAAACTTGGGTCTTGCAGGACTCGAGTCACAAAGTAAGGGGACATTGCCACTTTCATGCTCTTTTTTGAAGGGAAGTATCAAAATTAAAACCGCAGAATTTAAAGGTGGATATTTCTCAGGTGTTTCTTGCAGCAGATGCATCAGCCAGGAGAGCTGAATCCTTCCCCTCAGCCAGGCAGCAAACCGAGTTGCAGTAGTGCAAAGTAGCACCAGCTGGAACATGGGGAAGGAGGGCAGGAAGGAGGAAGGATACTGGGCTTGGCCCCACTGTTGAAAGGAGTGCTTGGGAAACTGGAGATTGACAGCTTTCGAAAAGCTGCTTTTAGGGCCTTTTCATTGTGGATCAGAAGTACAGAATTCCCAGAATGCAAACTCTGATGGTTCAAATCTGTTTGTTTGTTTGCTTGTTTATTTAAAACAAGTTATCTTCCCACTGACTGAGCTTTTTGTTGGTTTGGGTGTCCCTCTGGTACTATAAGAGAGCATGGCTGGCTGGCTTCTCACTGGCGTTTTGGGGTGGTGAGGCAATGGGCTTTGCTTGCTGGCTGGTTCACACTGCCAGATGTGGGGAAAGATGCACTCCCCAACTGTTGTGGGTGTGCCAGCACAACCTCTCCAACTTGGTGATGCTTACACTGCTCATTTTGTCCTTAGAACAGCTGCAATAACCTGTGCCCACCCAAAAGAGGTTTTTATATGCCTTTAAGAGTGTGTTGGAGAATGCATTGTGTCAGGCTGGCTGCTTTGGCAAAACCTTGCTCAGATGAGTCCCCCATTGTCATCTCTGAGGCTCCAGGTTGGCTGGAAACTGTTAGCTTTGGAGCCAGAGCATTTGCAAATACACAAAACCTGGATTAAAAATGCCGGGATGCAGTGTCGAAGGGAGGTCCCTCAAGTGTCACCTATGCCATGAAGATAAACGTAAGAGGCCTAAACTGTTGCCCTGTAGTACATCTCATCCTGAAAAGATGATTCTTAATACTGCTGACCAGGAACACCCTGAAGCCATCTCACAGACACCTTCAGATTTGTTTTGAAAAGTTTCAACTGTGAGTTACTGCTTCTGAAGAAATGTCCCAGTGAGATAGCTGCTCTAGCCTCTGCCTCAAAGGGTGGTAGAGGAATACCTGTGTTCTTTCTCTTCCCCCATCCCCCCAGTCCCTGTGAGACAGCAGATGTACTGACCGTTACAACACAAGATTCACTTTTCTATTATGTCATTTTTTTGGTGGGAGATTAAATCAAAATGTAAATCCTACACTAAAAGACTGATATATCATTGAGTTTTAACTGGAGATTGTACTAAGGATGTGTAACTTTCTTGATAGGTTTTTCCCTGATACTGTGTTTCTACTGTGCAGCCCTTTCATTTGTTTAAACTAGAGATGCTCCCCCCTTCTATTTACCACTTTTTCCTTTAGCAAACCAAACATCCCTCAGGTGCATAGCTGAGCCAACTTTCAGGTAGGTGGGACTGAAGGCAAGAGGAGGACAAGTGTATGCAGGAAAAGACACATTCTGGATTCCTGCTGTGAAGATGAGTAATTACTGGAGGTTAAAGCAAAATAGGAGTGTTACAGATAAAATTTTGCCTTTTCCATTTCCCCCTCTGAGACCTACGTACCTTTTCACAATTCAGGTCTAAACAGCTGAGCTCCAGGATTGCAGAAAAAGATGTGGGTACTTGTGTACTGTCGGGATACAAAGATGCCAAAAAATTGTAATTTGTTTTTGTAGAAGTGAATTTGGCTATGTACTGCTTTGGGAAACAGAAGACAGAACTGGAGACTACTGGTATGATTATCCATCCTGGAAGTGGTAAAGGTTTTGTCTGTGAGACCATGAACAATGGTTCTGAATGTGATTCTATTGATTTCCTTCCCTGCAGTGTTTCATAAATACTGTGCAGTTTAACTTAGCTTTTAATCTTACATGCAGGTTGAAGCATGAGGCTTTTCACCCCTGGCTAACTCAGTGAAAAACACTAACTGCCCTACGGCCCGAATCCTGTTGGTGTGTGAAAACTTACCTGTTCTGCTGTCTGATTCCCAGCAAGAGTGAATGGTGGCAACCCTCTGGGGTGGTCCCTGGGAGACTTGCACAGCTCACTAAGAGGAGCACAAGTGCTGCAGGCTTGGCACTACCTGGAGCCTCAGGCAGCAGTCTCAGATGCCTTAGTTTCTTGTGTGGATGAGTAGAGCATCTGTTTGGACCTAATAGGGCTTTATCATGTAGTCTGATGCTGCTTACTGAGTTTTAGACTACATATGGTATTTGGTGTTTGTCTGGAAAAGCAGACATTAAGAGTGCTCTGAATAGAAGTCGTATAGGTAACTGAGACTTGTTTTTCACCAAATGGTTACTGTGTCACTGAATATCCAGGTTGGACGAGGCCTTGAGTGACCTGTGCTAGTGGGAGGTGTCTGTGCCTGTGGCAGGGGATTGGAACTAGATGATCCTTGAGGCCCCTTCCAACCTTGCCATTCTTTGAATATTGCATTTCATATTAATTTAAAAAGAAAAAAAAAAAAAACTCCAGTGGGGGAGCTTCATACTTTTCCTCATATTTTTGTAGTGTTCCAATTCTTTGTGGATGCACAGGTGTCTAATTTACATTCCTAGAAACACAGCCTTCACGTGTTCTTTAAAGTCAAAGTTTCTATCTGTTGTACTTAGTTACCTTAAGGCATCCTTGACATTGCTCAGAAACGCCTTTGAGAAGAGCACCTTTCACAACACGGTAACTGCAGGCAGTGATGTCATGGTGATATGAGCAAAAGAAGTGTCACCGTGTGAGTTGGGTTTCCCCTGTGCTGTGTCATCCCTGAACCTGTTTTCTTCTATGTTGCGTTCCTGTCACAGCATGTCTTGATTCACTTGTATATTTGCACTGCGCCTCTTGTGCAGACAACCTTTTCTGTGAGTTATTGCGCAATTTCTGCTCCCAGTTACACGGATCTCGATTCAGTTGGTGCTACACTTCCCTGTCTGACTTACTAATTGCTGTTTCAGTGAGTGCTGTTAGAAGATGAGCTTGATAGCAGCAGTAGGAGAAAGCCTAGAACAAATCTTGTCTGTAGGTGGAGTGACTACCCC